>ML823894.1:20712-62372 GCA_009831015.1 Picea engelmannii
GAAGAGTTCCCTGAAAATGGGAGCTTGTGCCAAGTTGGCACCTCGGTATTGTGGACCCTTTGAGGTTCTAGATAGAGTGGGACCTGTAGCCTATAGGCTAGCACTTCCTCCCACAGTAAAAGCACACAATGTTTTCCATGTTTCATTATTGAAGAAATATGTACATGATGCTAATCATATAATTGACTGGTCTGTGATCCAGGTGGAACTGGAGGGAGAATTTCTACTAGAACCTCAGTGCATATTGGACAGAAAGGAAACCCCGCTCTGGAACTGAACCATTGCATAGGTCAAGGTGCAGTGGAGACATTTTGGCCCAGATTAGGCTACATGGGAAATGGAGGATGCCATGAGACAAGCATATCCAATTTTGTTTACTTCTGTACATGCATGTCATGTTGATAGATAAGAATATCGAGGACGATGTTCCTTTAAGGGGGAGGGAATTGTGACACCCTGTTTCCCCCAGTTTGTAAAAATAACTATATTAGCCAAGAACTGTGGCAAACTCAAAAATGTGAATGTGTGATGTGAATGGACCTTGTGAAAAAGGTCGATGAATGTGAATATATATATATATATATATATATATATATTGCAGGACTGCTGAGAGGGGATATGCTGAAAAAGAGACCACGATGGATGAAGAAAGGTGGCGTTAACTTCCACCGAAACCAATACCGTATTTGGACTTCACTGGCCCGGAGAACTAAGAGTGGCTCACTGGCCCCTAATTAAATGACTCACCAAGATTGGTAGGTAAATGGCTCCTCATGAGTAATGAGGGATGGGGGGGGTGAACCGCCCATCCGTAGAGCCATCAGGCCTGACCAGTGCGAGGGAAATCGTGCCACACACAACCTCGCAAGAGGAAAAAGGTGTGAGGGAGAAGCGAGAAGGGGGCAGATGCGAGGGAAGGAAGAGAACTCTGGAAAAATACAGAGTGAGTGATAGCAGAGAAGAAGGAGAGTAACCTTCGTTCTCGGTCACTGGCAAACATAGACGCAGTCTCGCAACATTGTGGTCTCAGCTCGGGGGTGGCTAGTGGTAAATCCATTGGGAGTCGCTGAGCCTATGGTTGGGTGGAAACAAGCACCCCTCTCAGCAGTTGCGTCACTTCTGGTGTTTTTCTGATAAGTGTTTTTCATCTTGTATCTTGAAATGTATATTCTGACATTTATGCTCATAAGCTGTGAAATCATGAAGGGTTTCAGTATAAGACTGTCTGTGTGATGTTTGATCAGAAATGGTGGTTGCATGATTTTGTTGGAAGGACCACGTATGGTTTACGTTTATAGATAGATATGTACACACACACACACACACACACACACACACATATTGAATTAATTCAGACTTCGAGTATGTTCTCGGGAAATCTATACCTTTATTTGTCCCCAGGAATACCCGTAATAGATCTCTCCACAGAGATATCCTTCTTGGAAAGCTTATCAAGAAACTAGAAAAGGATTTGAAGGCGCAAGTCTTAGTAACCCTATACGAGGAAGAATGATCCTCCTGAAATCCCGAAATAGCAACGTAGGTATAGGTATCGATCGACGGACGAGATCCCGTCGAAAGATTTGCGGTTATTCATGATCATTAGGTTGGAGGAAGAAATGAGGGCGTTACATGCCTTAACCCCCTTTCCTTTATCTTCGTGAATGGCGAAGAAATTGGGACCGTAGATCCCCAAGGTCCACGAGAGTATCTGGACCGTTGGTTTTTCCACGTCCATCGAGCAGTGGAAGAGTGCACAACGTGGGATCGATCTGAACTGTCAGATCTTAGTTAGGAAACCCGATAGCCATTGTATCTGTCAGAAGATGCATGAGGGTTAAGCCCTCGTGAACAGGGGCGAAAGTCCCGAGAAGGAGTTCTTATTGGGATTTCAGCATTCGAGAATTTGGGAGTCTGGAGGACGAGAGTTCGGGCACTTGACATCAGAAGTCCCAAAATAGCGAAAGGGGAATTGAGCCGTCCATCTGTGGGAGGACGCGTGTCGCGAGATTATCTGTTTCGAAGATTCAGGCGCTGGAACTCACATAGGTGAGCGCCTAGCTCTTGCGAGCGGCGAAGTCGTGAAAGAACCTGAGCCGTCCGTTGGAGGGAGGACACATGTCACGAAATCACCCATATCGAGGATTCAAACATCGGAAGTCCTAGCGGGAAGTATTTTGACTTCACGGGTGGCGAATTCGTGAGAGAATCATAACCATCCATCTGAGGAGGACAGGTAGCACCTTGTCGTGTGTGCAGACCCTGTAGGAATCATTGAGGTCGAGGAAATCTTTCACAGTTCCAGAGAAGAGAAGCTCAGGAGGGATAGTGCCATTTTGTGCACATAACCTTAGCTGCAAAGATCGCAGAAGAGAAGCAAAGGCCGAGATCTTTGATACTTAAGAAATATTCCAGGGAGAGGGAAGATAAGCGCATGCTCAAGGAGGAGCTACGATTGTCGTTAGATTAGCTAGAGCGAAATAGATTTGGGTCGTCGAAAATGTACGTCCAGACGTGTGCAGAAGAGAACAGAAACTGACGACAGAGAGACTTCGTAGAGAAGTGTTGAAATGTCATAGTCCATTGGATCGCACTGAGTTGTGAGGGAGTTAAGCCGTAGAAGCAGCCATGGGAGAAGCTGTATGGACGGTGGAGACACTTCGAGATAGAAGTGGCGAACAACCGATAGTCGTTGGATCTTCCAGGGTTGCAAGGCGGTTAGAGTCGGGGTAGTCTCGAAGAGGTCCAAGTTCGGGATCTCGCATCT
The DNA here is from genome assembly GCA_009831015.1 of Picea engelmannii. Lineage (NCBI taxonomy): Eukaryota > Viridiplantae > Streptophyta > Pinopsida > Pinales > Pinaceae > Picea > Picea engelmannii. Next base: position 23,480 of record ML823894.1, read on the forward strand.
CGGGGTTTCGCAAGAAGAGAGCGCAAGAGTTGGGTGCTTCAAATCACGAAGTACGAAATCGCGAGGAGAAAAAAGTCTGAACCATTGGATCCAGGAACGGGAGGACCGTTGGATCAGGGCCTTATCGTGTGTATCGTGCATTCGAAGGTTCGGAGGTTGAGAGGACCTCTTCTCGACATCAGAAGTCGCGAAGTGTCAAGAGTTGAGGCACAAGTGAGGAACACGTGGCAGAACCACAAGATGGGGCCTGCGTGGTTGACCAATGGACACGTGTTGCCTGGAGAAAGGAGAGTCAATGCTCTTTTGACTTCTCGCATCTCGGGCATTCGCAGAGTAAGAGCATGGGAGCTCAACCCTTCGACTCGCGAAGGTGCGAGTAGCAAGAGGTGCTAGTGTTTAGCCTAGCTAGTGGTCATGTGCGAAAGGCTCTGACAGAAAGGAGCTATACCCATTTCGTGATCTTGGGTATCGTGAGATTGGGAAGGAAGAGTCGGGAGTTTTGACTCGCGAACTCATGAGATGGCGAGTTGTGACAAGCGCCTTTGGGAATAGGCCTTGGTCATAGCGCTGTGGTCGCTTGGGAGAGGTGGAGCTCGCGCCTAGTGTTGTTCACATAGGGGAGCTACCGAAAAGGACCCGTGGACCAAGGCATAGCCCAGGGGGCTGATTGCTGATCGAAGCCTCTTTGGCAGTTCAACATTCGGGGTTTGCAGAGCCGAAAGTCTTGACTCGCTTATAACACTGAGTCGTGAAATGCGAAAAGGCGCCTAGTTGTTTGACGTGTGATTAGGATCAACGATCACATGGAGGCGGGAAAAGGGGAGAACTAGCCTGTGCTAAGCCCTGTAGGATTTCGGGGATTCTGACCATCGAGAATTCGATGACAAATCTATTACGCCGCAGTGGGGTTGTGACAGTGGATCATACTATGGTGTCTAGAGATTTTGATCCATCATGATGACTTAAGAGATGGAAGTGTTTGATCTAGGGTTTTGTTCCTTCAGATTCACATGTAGTTAGTGTTGTTTGGAGTTTCGAGATGTTGTGATAACATCTTGTTTTGACAAATACAATGATACTTCTATAGCTTACATGATTGATATTTTGGCATAGTGGGAGATTATGGTGAGTAGAGATGTGATATTTGATGAGGATGCGAGGTCTTCCGATTCACAAGATTTTCCTTTAGTGATTGAGGAGAGAGAGTAGGTTGATGTTCTGGAGACTAATTCAGAGACTTGAAATGAGTTAGATTCAAAGGGAGATGAAGTGAGATTAGGTGTGAATATGCTCTTATTTATTACTCCAATTTGTATAAGGTTGAGGTGGATTTCCCATACATTAGAGGAGGCATAAGAGCATCTAGGAGTGGCCAAATATTCAATAAGGATGAGTATTCCTCCTACGAGATATGCTAGTGATGTTTCTTTAGTTTCTTCAATCTACACGCCTTCTAGTTATCTTGAGGAGGAGAGTTGTTACACCTTGATGGAAGAGTGTGTTATTTAGTAGATAGTGGTTGATACTATGACTACAATAGGTAAAAATTTGTAGGTGGTATATTTGGTGGAGTTGTAGAGGGATTCAACGAGTGTTGGCAAAAACAATTTCCTGATAAATAGAGAGTGTTAGATTTTGATGTTACTCTAAAAGTGTTTACACCATGTCTGTGTGTGTTCATGAGATTTGGGGTACATGGTGTATGTTTAGCTCCTGGATGGTTTGTGGTGGATTTGCACCTAGAAAATGGCCCATGATGGATTTGCACATTGGAGATGGTTTACTCAGTGGTTGCTTAATCTTAGTTGGGTGCTTGCATGCTATTCTTCCCTAGGATGTTGGAGATCTCCTTACAACTTGGGTGACATTCTACATGATGGCTACATGGAGATGGTTGGTTTCTTGGAGAATGTCCTTCTTAGGAGGATGCATTGCTTAGGAGGAGGAACATTTTTCATATTGGAGGAGAGCATTGAGCCCTAGACAACACATGCAATCTTGGAGTTGGCTTGGGGATTCCTAGGTTGTGGCAATGTTCATGCATGGGGAGCGGACGCAGTGGAGTACATGGCTTGGGAGGATTTTTGGAGTCTTTCGAGGCTTTTAGGAGGATCATTAGACACACCTCGTGGAGATCCCTTTCATTTGGATCCTTTCTTATGGATGATAACACCTTAGAGCTTGAAATGCGTATCCTTGGAGTGTAGTGCTCCACATGTGTGAGCCTACATGTATTATTTTATGTTTCATGTAAGGGAATAGAGACACATATGTATCATTGGATTTTTGTACCTCTCATATATATAGAGGAAGGAGAAAGCCCTTTTTCATCATCACCATTCTACTCTTTTCTGTGTACTTGTCTTCTTGGAGGAAGATGCTACAGTTCATGAGGAAAGCCTATGAGGAGTTATGAAGTGTAAAGAGAATGTGTTTGTTTGAAACTTGATCTTTGTGAGATACTAAGGTTTTCTCTTGTAAAGAAGACATTGGTGATGACCAAACACTCATTCTGATCACACTTGTGTTAGAGATGTGACTAGGTAGAGCATATTGCTTCTTCTCTATCTCTTGGATCTTCTATTCTACTTGATCATTCACTCTCTTGGAGTTGCTAAGGCTTCTTGGGCTTGTTGGAGAATCTTGAAGACCARTGTTAGGGTTTCATCCCTTGGAGATTTGKATATTAGTAATTTGAGATGAAACMSTAGGTTGTACTTRGGGAATAGGAGAAGAAGATGAGACATCTTTCCTTGGTGAACATGCTCCTGTGATGCATGCTTGTTTGATCTCCTTARTATGAGATAGGGTTTTGGAGATATAGGGGATTGTACTATTCATTTGATAAGCTACGGTACATACATGAACTTCATAATTATACAAACTAYTGAAGTTTTCATCTATCSAATACTTGTSTAAATTGCATATTTAATTTTCAACCATCCATATTCTTCATAGGTTGTAATTTCCAACACTATATGTCTTGTTGATTTGACATAAGTTAAGGGCGAATATGTTAAGTGACTTAACATTATAATAAAAKAATATAAGGGTAGATTTGTTGTTGTTTTTACAACTTCCATAAATGTTTTCAGATTTACTATATGCATGATAAGATTTCCCTAGACCTGAAACTTATTGGAACACTTTGGTATCTTATCTCTTGAATTTCCCAGTGGATTGGGGTTGTTAAGAATTGAAATATTGTATGTTGTTGTTGTTTGTTTTCATAACAAACCTATGAATGAAAATTCATTGGGCCAAGATCTGGGAAACCTCGAGTTAAGGGGTGAAATTTTTGTTTTACATTAAACCCTTGGAACACATAACTCTCCACATAGAGTTTACTCCAAATCCAAATATTGGGTAGAAATGTCTCACCACTTCGATCTGATTTTTTTGACCAGGTGTTTCAATAATATCCATGGAGATCTTAACAATTTGTGTAATGATATTCTACATGGACTCACAATAGCTTTCAAACATAGTAACAACAATGACCTATGTTGCCCTATCTAATTGATAGAATAGGGCTTCACACTTAGCTACAACAAACTTGTCCCATGGATCCCACTACAGTAGTAGAACACTCATTGTCTCTACCCACGAAGAGAATGTAAGCAACAACAAGAAACTCCCACAACGAAAGTCTCAATTCTAGTCCTATGCATCCAACACATTATCAAGGATATCATTTGTGGGATACTTGACCTAGTGCAAATTTACTCTAGCCACACAGACATTGGCCACGTGTACCACCTCTTATGAACATTCCCCGTTTGGGTAGGTCTGCAACACCCTCGTAGGTAATAGCTACACTACCATGCTAACTGGTAGATTCTTAATGGAGGTTAGAGCACAACCCCACTTCACCATTTTGACACCATCTTTCAGGCTTTGGTCCATTTTCTCCTCTATGATGGTCCCATATTTTGATATTTGCATGTGCATTGAGAATGTGTAAGTGACATCCTCCCTATTTTATAGTAACTCTATAATAACATGGATAATCTTTGCATTATAGGGGTCTACTGGTTAAAAAAAATCCCTCTAATACGGGTTCATGAAAATAGTAGCTTTACACACATTCTCACCACCAAAGAGTTTCCAAAACATGGGGCATGTAACAAGCTATTAATATCGAATTTGAAAAAAGGCTTGAACGGTAGAAAAATCTATGTTTTACCCTCCCTTGGTTTTGAGTATTTTTCCAATGAAAACTCACGGAACAAAATGTGTTTGTGGATATTGTAATCCACCAATTGCACTTGCTCCACATAGCCTTTTAGATGTTCCTCTTTGCTCACGTGCACCCATGTGTCAAGTATCTCATCCAGGTAGAGGGTTATACACCTCCATGATTGGATCCTTCTCCCCAATCAGTTTGTTCTTTTAGGTCTTGCCACCCGCCATACCCCTACCTACAACTTGTACTATGTGTGGTGGAATTCTCCTTATGCTCCAATATTGCTTGATACTAGAAGCCACATTTAATCACTCTTGTCGCTTACCACCTAAATTTTGTTCCACCACAAAATACCAACATACTTTCTCCATCCTCCAACCCAATACTTCCAAATATAACTTATGCTAATAGTTTTGTCCTTATTAACCTCTTAAAATCCAATGGATGCAAACTCAACTCTAAAGTTCTTATAATGCTCCAATGTTATGCTTTTAAATGCACTATGTTCTTGCCAAAACTTATCTTAAAATGTTATAAATGGATTTACCAATAATAATTCCATGAAAAACACACTGTCCTAATCATTCATATTCTACCCAATCTTGTATATCCGACCTAAATCCTTGAAAAATATTATCTAGATTAGGTCATCAATGTAAGACAAGACATTCCTTTTGGAATGAATTTCTATATTATAAATGCGACTTGACTAACTTAGGCATGACCTATGCAACATTAAAAGCATTAAAAGTCTCTTATGTTGCCACCTATCCATAGATGCAATGATGGTGAGAATACTTGATTCTCCTATAAATAGAAATACCCCCAAATATAATTTTATGATGTGATGACTTCCCTCTCACAAAGACCCGACCCTATGTAGATGAACCCCCTACTCTTTAGTCTTATATCTCTATAGTTTCCATGGTTCCCAAAACACCCATTCTATCTCATCTACAAATCCCAAGTTCCAATTGAGACCCTAACCACATAGCTTTTCTCCATCAGAGTACTTTTAAGCCTACATAACTATGGATCTATTTTGTTGTTTTATTCCTAGACCTACAAAGTGACAAAAAATGAACATTAAATGTGAATTTAAACGATTGAAATCGACTCTCACAAATGCACTTGCTATAAATAAAAATTGAAATTGAGTTCTACTATGATACACTAACCCCCCCCCGGCAAAAAAACAAAGGGTTGAAGGTGGGTCCACAAAGGTTGGGGCCACACAAGGCTTTAGGCATGTGTTTTTCACTTATCAACTTTTTTGTTGGGCATCTAACCATACTCTTGCTAGTTATCCGAACAATATGTAGGGTCCCTACTAATGCATCTTCAACTTGTTGGGATGTTTCCAAAATTTACAATCACAAATTAGCATATATCAATTTCTCTGTTCAAACTATTTGTTCCTAATATGCTTATCATGCCATGCCTTTTGGCACCTGATTTGTACCATGTGATGGTACCCCACCAAAAACATGTATTATTCTAAATGTATTGGCATATCCAACATATCTTATAACTATTGCAATTATGACATTTGTGTGGCTATGCCTACTCGTAGGCTTAGTATTAAATATCCCAATGACATCACCACTTTTGAGCCATACACCAAATTGAATGTCGTGTGCTTAGTTAAGGTTTTAAAGTTTGTCCAATAGGCTCATATAATGATCGTAATTCTTTCATTCCAGACATCTCTATTGACCTAGCACACATTCGTCAATCTATGTTCCAAACTCTTGTTAAATTCCTATGTTGTATTCTTAGCTTGTGGATGATACATAACATCATTTTGTGGTGATGGATCATGAATTTCTTTACCAACACAACCATTGATCCCACAATAAAATGTTGAACCTAATTGTTGGTGAGGTTACACGGGCTTCCAAATCTTGTGACGATATGGTTAACAATGAACCTAGCAATAATATTCATTGAGAAATCTTTGGTTGATGCATCCTTTCCCCAACATGTCAAATGATTAGTGGCAGTGATGATATATGCAATGCCTGAATAGTGCGTCATGGATTATTGGCATATCCAACCTATCTTATAACTATTGCACTTATGACATTTGTGTGGCTACACCTACACACAGGCTTAGTATTAAATATCCCAATGACATCACCACTTTTGATCCATACACCAAATTGAACATTATGTGCTTAGTTAAGGTTTTAAAATTTGTCCAATAGGCTCATTTAACGATCAGAATTCTTTCATCCCAAACATCTCTATTGACGTAGCACACATTCATCAATTTGTGTTCCAAACTCTTGTTAAATTCCTATGTCGTATTCTTAGCTTGTGGACGATACATAACATCATTTTGTGGTGATGGATCATGAATTCCTTTACCAACAGAACCATTGATCCCCCAATAAAATGTTGAACCTAATTGTTGGTGAGGTTACACGAGCTTCCAAATCTTGTGACAATATTCTTAACAATGAACCTATCAATAATATTCATTGAGGAATCTTTGGTTGATGCATCCTTTCCCCAACATGTCAAATGATTAGTGGCAGTGATGATATATGCAATGCTCAAATAATGCGTCATGGATTTGTAGGTCGAATAAGATTCACTATCCAATGTTGAAAAGAATAATAGGCTGCAGTGAAATTCCATCCCTTGCAAGGGTCGTCTTATGCGTTGGTAGACATCACACTGCTTTGCATATTCTGCAACATCTAAAAAAAGAGTCGATCACCATAGCCCTACCCATGGCACCTTTCATGCAATAGGATTTCCCCCATAGTGTCCACCACTATGGTCATGATGGGCTTCCCAAAGCACCGTTGGTCACTCATGACCCAACATGCATCTAGGTAGAATCCCATCTATTGCTAACTTATACAACTACTTTGCTATCAATTGATAATTTTCCATGTGTACAACTGCCTGCCTTAGCTAATCCTGATTATAATCCCTGGGAACTGAACCTAAACTAAGTAATTCAATGATCTTCATAAAGAAGTTTGAAAGAACCTCCACATGAAAGAGATCGACATTATGTAGTTCATCAATTGTCCCCATAGTTTCCCCGTTTTATATTCAAGAAAGATGATTGAGTCCAACATTCTACTTTCCTAGCTTCACTACCACTTCAAAATCAAACTCTTGGAATAGCAATAGCTATCGACAGATTTGACCTTCCAACATGATCTTGTTCACCAAATATTTCAATATAGAGTAATCTGTAAAAAACTTAAATGGGAAACCTAGGAGATAATGCTTGAACTTTTGGAACACATACACCATGGTCAATCCTTTTCATTTTGTGGTAGTATAATTATGCTCACCCTGTGACTATTTCTCGTTGAAAAAATATACCGAGTGATATAGTGTTCCTACCATGAGTTGTGCCACAAAATTTCCTGATGTGATGTTAGAGGCATCCATATGTACATGAAAATTGATCCTATTTGGAAAAACTAGAATTGGTGTAGTTGCCATTCGTTGCTTAAATTTTGTAAACCTTGCCTCACAAGTTGTTGTCCATAAAAATGACAATCCTTTACACAATAATTCCTCCATCAATACTATCAACTCTGTGTACTCCTCGATAAACTCGCAGTAGCACTCTATGATCCAATGATGATATAGTCTTGGGTGAAAGACAATTGACAATTACTGAGATCTTAGTAGGATGAACCGACAATCCCTCCTTGCATATTATATGCCTGAACAAGACACCAAACATGGTACAAAACATGCACTTTTAAATATTCGACAACCACTGTATCTATCGATATCTATAGAACATTAACCTGAGCTTTGCAACATGTTATTTTAGCAAATTGTATATTGTTTGTTGTCCCCCATGTTACTTTAGCAAATTGTATATTATATGTTGTCCCCTAGGTTGTTCCCCCCTCTCTCTCTCTTAGGGTGTCAATGTTGGTGCATAATGTGCAAGAGTGCCTTCTTGCACCACTTTAGGCCTTCGAACCAGTACTTTGGCTAGGGGGGTGGTACCCTCACTTACCCTAAAGTAATTTTTACTATTTTGTCAGCCTAGAACAACCTTTTTAAATAAAGCTTTGACTATATTTATTGCAGAGATACATGGCGCCATAAAACTATCTCTACAATTGTGCTGATTTATGTTAGCTTTATAAATGGTGAAAGGGAAAATTCTTAGACTACAAAAAGTAGTGTTCATTAACCCAACACAGAAGGGTGCCTTAGTCATGATTCCATATTTACAAGACACCGTGCTTAGAAAGGAAAAATGCATCATAAAAAGAAGCAACATACTATTTTCTATTTATTGATTAGTTTATTCAACATTGAAAATCAAATGGGTGAGGAAAACATAGATCCATTGCTTCGTTCAACACAACATATAAGATAGAAGTTGGAAGAAAACACAAATAAATTGCTTGAATTTCATTATTTTCATCAATAGTTATTAGTAATGTGCCTTGGTCCTTATTACACAATGAACCAACAATTCTTTGAAATACAATGAAGGTACTAGATGGGGACTATAAAATCTCAATATTAGATCTTTTATTGCTTCTTTCCAAAATCAAGGGCTTACAATGGTTCTTAAAGAGAAAAGAACAAGAAGAGAAAAAATACAAAGGCAGTGTGACCAATCCTCCCAACATGGGCGAAAGAAACCATACAAAACTAAAAGGGTTTTACTCAATTTTTTTTGTAGCTTGGCTGTATGAATATTCGTGATGATTTCTAATACTGAGGGTACTTATATAGATGTTACACATTATTTTGGTCACTTTGATGATGACCCTACATGCATGTGTCTAGGCTTCCAAAACAATCTTTTACATGAGGAAAATGGCTAAGTTCTTCCCCTACAAAGCACATTTTTAGAATGACGCCACAGGCTGACAGTGGTACACAGTTCGAAAATCAATGATTTCTGCAGGCTACTCTATGCCTGGCTCGCAGGATTTTTGCATGTTGCTATAGAGGCAGGGTGCGGTGGCGTTTGAAGCTAAGAAAAGGAAGAAGTTTCACGAAGTTTCTAGAAGGAGAATCTTTTGGAATGTGAGGTGGCGTTTGTATGGTTGTGATCTTACTGGCTTCTCTGATTTGGTGGGATCATCCCCATCCTAGTAACCACTTCATCTTCTCCTATATAATAATGGATTTCTCATGGAAAAGGTTAAGCAAGATTGAGCAAAGAATTGTTGAAAAAATAGGTTGAAGACTGTGTGAAGGATCCTATTACAACTGATGCTTGAGGCCTCCATTTGTCAATTAAGCTTTTGTGGACCATCTTCATACAAATTCGGAGCAAGTGTATGTGTGTGTTGGAACAAAGGACCACTGAAAGGGAACTTGCGACATCAAGGCAATTTGGTTGTATCTTCCACTTTTACTTAATATGATACAGTGACATGGTTCTTTCCCATAAAATCATTAGTATTTTATTACATGAATCCTTGATCACATGTTTAGGTATCCATTGAATCTACAATTGTTGCTTTCAGTTAGGTTGGTTTGTGTCATTGCAGATCTGATCTCACAAGAGCATTGGAGCGAAGCAGGGACAACAAATATATAAGGAAGCGATATCTAAAGGTATGTCATCTATTCCTTCTTTGGTAGTAAATTCAATGGCAGAAACTTAGGGAAAGCGTCATGTCCTGTCTTGTTTTGTTCTAGATCCAGGTGGATCTAGGGAGATTAGTTTATGTCCGCATTCACCGATTTATCCAATAACAAAATTGGTGACTCCACTGGAGATACAACTTGATTTATGGTTTTTGTTGGCCATTTGCTTTTAACCTGTTCTTTTTACTTGAAATCAGTCTCCGAGTCTGTGTAAGATCCATTCAGACTCTCTGGATTTGAAAGTCCACTTAGATCCTTTACCCTCTTCTCAAAATTTCTTGATTTACAAACACTTCCGCACTGTACCCTATACATAGCCTGCAGAAACTTTCAATTTCTGCACCCTGGTTGTTTGCTTCAGTGTGGGATTTCTGCACCCTATCTGTTTATGGCCTACAGAAACTATTGATTTCCGCACCGTGCTATGCTATCAACCTGTGGCGGCATCTGTGAATTTTTTTGAGTTGGGTCTTAGCCTCTATTGATGCCCAGTTTTTGCCTTAATTAGCTAGGAGGGACTTTTAATGCCAACATATGATTGTTTTCTGAATATTTGAGTTGCTGTTGATTGGTTTCGGAGATCGAACACCTCTCTTTTAGTCTTTTTTCAATTTTTCATTTTTGATTTTTATCAATAAGGGTTTAATCTCTAAATTTGTATCTGAGTGCTTGTTCGATTAAACATATTTGATTGGATTTGAAGTTTTGGATTGATTCCATGTTCTAGATTACTTGATGATTGGGAAGTCATTTTTTCATTCGCATTTGAAGAAACACTTTCTTGTCATTATTTATTTTCATCTTCATTGAAAGATAGATTTGGGTGTTTGTTGAGTGTTTTATTTTCATTGATTACTTGTCCTTTCTTAATCCCATCCCTGTTTTGGTTTTCGAAAGGAAAATTGAAGTCTTTCATTCTTTTAGGTAATCATTCATATAAAAAATATTGGCATTCAAAAATTGAAAGAGAACAAATAGAGAAATTGCATTGTTCATGATTGTTTGGTATTTCATTCAAAGAAAAGGAATTGTACTTCGTAGTTCTCATTATTCTAGAAAAATACCTTCTCCCTGCTATAGATAGAATTCATCGAACGTAAATTTTCTTCATTCATTTCTATTTGCATCTTATTGGGTCAGGGTCTTACACAACATTGGTTTCATTCCCATCTACCTCATGAGTAACAACAACTTCTAAAAAACATTGCGAAAATCTAAAACTCAATTAGAAACTTTTGTTTTCTAGGGCTCTTTTACAACAACATTAGCTAGGCTAGAGCTTTGGAATAGGCTGTGAGACAGACTCTCCAAAGCGCAAAACACACAGTAGTATCTTGTGATAGGGAGTGTTCAAATCCATTTGCAACATTTTTTCCTGGGAAGCCCTTCTCACACAAGGGTCAAACTTGAGGTCGCATTGAGATTGGCAGAGTTACTCACCCCACTTTGTTGATCTCAGTGTAGAGATTGCGCATATTATGGGGGTCTCTTGAAGGTATCCCCACAATGATGAGTGGAAGCCTCTCAAGTTGATTTTGGGCTAGATAGCCTACCTTTGCGCGTGGATCAAACTGTCGATTGTTTCTCGAGGCATCACTGTTGTTTGTGGTAACTTTAGTAGCCTATGTTCTTAGGGTCTTACACAAGGTGACTGTGAAGGGGCAAGTCTTCATGATACCCGGAATCGACGTTGGCTAGACTCACTTGGGTTCTTTGGAGGGTATACCCACGATTATGTGTGGGAGCTTGCACTAGGGTGTGTTATAACCCTAATTTGCACCAGACATGCTTAACTGGCATCAGGCCATCTCAAATTCCTTCTTTTCCAAAACACTGCTGAACAACTCTTCTTAAAAACCCCTTTTATAAAGGCCCACATGCCCTGCTACATTACTGCAAGCGTGTACAAACTAGCTGACCCAAGACAACCCACGTGTACCTACAAAAGCATGAAAACAAGAAAGTTTGTTGACGGAACACATAGCTTTGGGTAAGTTAACTAAACCTTCAGCCATGCATGGCCAGAAATTCGACCAAATACCTAGCTTCTTCTAGCCTATAAAAGAAGGGTTAGGGGTCCCATTTGGAGGAGAAGAATCATAGTAAAGAAACTATACCTGATTGGGCATTCCCTTTGTCCCAACCTTTAGCCATCCTTGTGCAAAGAGAAGTATAGAGCAAAGAAGTTGGAGGACAGTTGAAGAGGAGCCCAGGACCAGGTTCGTGGAGCAGTGGCTGGCTTCATCATTGTAAGTTGATTTAGTGAAGTTAATAATAAAGAAGTACTTTTCCCGTCCCACCATATGAGGTTTTCATGGTTTATTGCATACATTATGATTAAATCTCTAACCCATTAATATGTAGATAAAATGCATGTGGAGTTCTTTGTTTGTCTTGTGTGAATGCAGATCAACCTTAGGAGGAGAGCTGCAGTCAAAGATCAACCAAGCATGAAGAAGGATCGATATCAAATGCCCGAAATAAGGTATGCTCACTTGATCTTCTTAACTATGTATTTGCTTAAGAATAATGGGGATTAGGTCCGGGATGATGGTAGAGAGTAGGAATCTTTAGGTCTTTTCTACATGCATGATAAAACCCTAAGTGCTAGTCCGTAGAGGGATTTCCCACTCACAACAGAATTGGTGACCATACTGGGGATCTCTAGGGTTTCTGGGAATATTTTTTGGGTATTCTTAAAAACTGGTTTCATTCCTTGTTTTTAAAGTTTCTGCAAAATTTTGAGCTAACAGAGATTCTGGTCTTCCATACTAGTTATCTCTGTTTCTTTGCTTGACTGCATTTTTTTTCTTTTCCGAGACCCACAAAGGTACACGCGGCCTGTATAAGGTCTGCACGCGTGTACCTGCACCCTACCTTCTCATAGCCCGCATGTACACGCTAAATGAAGAAGTGTCAGTCGCATGTATGATTCTAGAAAATTTATTTTAGAGAGGCAGTCATCCTCTCCCCTGTCAGAAATAGTCCTTCTCAGGGGTTTTCTGGAACTCTTTCTAGTCTTTGTTGTTTGCAGTCGATATCTTAGGTTTCACCTCAGATTGATTTGTTCTATGAAGTTTTCCTTGAATTGTTATCTTTTTTCTATTAAAGTAAGTGTCCGAGTCTTCAAGAGATCCTGGTTCTCAATACCAGTGGTCTCTGCCTAGGATGGATTGCTGGGTCTTTCATTTGTCTCAGAGTTTCAGAGATACACGCGGCCTGTTTAAGGCTAGCATGCGTGTACACATTCTCTAAATTTACACAGCTCGCGTGCACACGCTTGTTGTTGAAATGTCAGCAGTGTGCTTGTGGAGAAATTTTTTGTTGTAGGTGAGGCAGTCATCCTTTCCTTTGACAAGAGTTATACCTCTCAGGTTTTTGGGTCTCTGTCATAGCGGTCAGTAACTTAGGTTTGATCACAACAATAGCTTTCTTTTTCATTAAGAAGTTTTCCTCAAAATTTTCTTTTATAGGGTTTTTAGACAAGTGTGAGAGTCCAATTTTAATTTTCTTATGTGTGATTTTTAAAGTGACTCTTTGCGATCTGCGCTTAGGCTAGAAGTTTTCTTGGTTTTGACTTGTTGATATTTTTCCTTTTTGCTTTGTGAGCATTCAAATAAATAATTTTTTTATTTTATTTCTTTGTTTGGTTAAAAAATGTTGTTTTGCATTAGTAACCAGGGAAAAGTCTTTGCTTTCATAAGTTCTTGACAGTTTACTTAGATCATAAGTAGCTCAGAGTCGAGTGAAATCCTGCTTTGAGTTTTCTATTCAAAGATCTTAGAAAATTTTTAAGTTTGAAAAGTTGTTTAAGATTTGAGTTAAGTGAAGGTATTTTGCTTCCAACTTTCTATTTATTTTGCTTTCGTCTTTCAAACATCACTAGTTTCACTTTCATAACCTTTGACTTAAGACACGCCATAAAAATTAACGCTAAATCTATAATTCATTAGACTTCTTATGTTTGTAGGGTCAACCAACTAGTTTAGGGTTAGGGCCTTGAATTAGGTTGAAGAGGAAACTCTTCAAGGCCATTAAAATCAAACAATGGAGTTTGAGTTAGGGAGTGTGAAAATTCAGTATCGTGAAAGTTATCTGGGACCCCCCTCTAACATAGGGGCTAAACACGAGGTTGTGTGTGGAAAGGTAGCAGAGATAACCCCTCCAAAGCTGGACCAATCGTAGTGGAGAACACATATAGAGGGCTTGTCTTGGGATTTCGTCGATTGCATTTGCCACGGAGCTTCGTGGGTCTCGAATCTGTTTGAGGTCCTCAGTTGTCTTCCAAACCACTTGCCTTCGATACCCTTGACAGGTTTCGGGCTCGATACCCTGCTCATTGTGGTCTACTCGACTTTCGACTATACCCGCCCGGTGACTGCTCGCGTGCTGGCAACCTAATTGCCTATCTTTTTAGAGACATACACAGGTGACTGCAAGGGTATACCGTGATACCTAGGACAGAAATTAGGCCACGCTTTGCAAAGTATACCCGAAGGGTGCTTCCGTGTTCGAGTTTCACTTTCACCGGTAAGTTGCTTTAGTGTTGGTTGTTGTAACTGTTCTTCCAATTAGTTTAGTGTTTGCTTGTTTTATCTTGGAGGGACTTTTTTAGCGTGTGTTGTTTTTTGAACGAATAGAAAGCCCTAGGGTGTCTTTGATCTTCTCACACAGTAGAGGATCATGAGCTTCACCAATCATGAAAGCTTCTGGGCCTATCACCGGTTACACTGGAGCCACCTCAGCCACCACTAAGGCGAAAGCTAGACCAACAAGGGTCTTTTGAAGCGACCGGGTCACAAGAAATTGTACCCGACCAACATCCAAAGGAAACGACCATTTTAGACTTTGGAGCGAAAGATCTTGGTCCATATGAAACTCCAACCATTGATCTTTCGACACTCATCATCGTACTGATTCACCCTTATGAGTGCTAGACAATGTCACACGTAGAAATGGAAACAAATGTTGTCACTCCTTTTGGGAATTCTTTAATTCCAACTACGGTTGTCACCACAGGAGAGTTTCCAACTCCTAACCCACCATCACCGGTTCGATCCACCATGGTCTCGACTGCCTCTACCTCGCACAATGGTATGATCTCGTCTATGCCGGCGGCCACAGCCCCATTCACACCGAGTGCGATAGGCCCTCTATTCTCATATGGGATGCCTAGCTCAGGTACAGGTCCTGTACTTTCCTACTCCACTTTACGGACTTTAGGTCTGGGGGCAGGGAGCTCTAACGCTCCTCTGTAAGGCCACATGGGGGTCACTTCATCTCCTTTTAACACTTTCCCTTATGGGGGATGTCATATACCTCCTTCGTCCCCTTCGCTCGGTGGCACCCACCAGCAGTCCGCCGGGCCACCTACACACCATAGTTTATTTAGAGCAGGGAGTCAAGGACCACCTTCACATAATATGCCGATAGGTTTGACACCATTTTCTTTATTCGTTGCATTTGGTAACAATGCTTTCTCGTCAGCTGCTTTCCCGACTGGGGGCAATCCCGGTTACGAAAAACCTATTCCTATGTAGGGTACTATTCCTACATAGGGGGCAAACCCAGGAACTTATTCCACATCAGGGCCTTGGAATTCTTGGCAGGGATTAGTTCCCTCGTCAGGAATGCCGATTTGGGGCAATTCTTTTCACAACAAATGGAACCCCAAACAAGGTACTATGCCTATCCCCATGGGATCGGCATGGGGCAACCCTTCCCAAAGTCCTCTGAATGTAATGCATGCCTAACCGTCTACGTCCTATTTTGTGAATCAGCTGATGATGTCTCCTCACATGTAGAATCTGTATGCTGTTCATGGCCATGGTTTTTACTAGAACCTAGGCCAACAGCTGAAATTTTCCTGGCAACCTGGTGCCAGTCAAACTCCAGGTCCCTTTTTCCATGGTTATCACCAACAACCCAAACTACCTTTCCTGGAAACCTTGCATTTGCCAGACTTGACGAGGTTGTTGAATGACCCTATCTCTCACGATCCGCGTTGGCCCCCTATGCCGACGAAGTTGCCTTCGGACATACCAAAGTTTAAAGCCAAGGCTAATGAAGATCCGGGAGATCATGTGACCACCTTCCATCTTTGGTGCTCGTCTGACTCATTGAAAGATGACTCCATACAGTTGTGATTGTTTCAACCTACTCTCATTGGGAGTGCTGCGAAATGGTACATTGAGCTCAACCACTCAAGATACTCTTCCTTCGGTGAATTGGAAATGGATTTCCTAAACCATTTCCAATTACCTGTGAGATACGACGCTGGCACATAATTGCTGGTCAATTTTGCACAGACAAAAGCGAACCATATCTCTGATCGCATCTGAGAATGGAGACACCAGAAGAGTTTAATTAAGGTGCTAGTCCCACCAGCATTCTTGCTTGAGTGGTTCCTTAAGTCTTTTGTCCCACAATTATCTAAAGACGTCGCGATGTCAGGAGTGTTTTTCTAAGAAGATGCCATCATGAGAGCTCAACAACTTGAGCTAATCTATTCTCAGTCCGATTTATTATACGAGATCTTGCCAGATGTGCCACGCTCAATACTTGATAGAACCAGACAGAGAGCTGGACCACATGCCGATGGTATTGTTGGTTCAACACAAATAAAGCCTGCTGAGCAACTGACGAAGCAATTGCAACAATTGTCTATACAACACACAACGACCAACCAAACTACTGTTTTGGCTGCTCCCCCTACCCAAACGTTGGATGTACATACAATGCAATCGACAAATCCAAAGGCCACCCAATAGCTTGAAGGAAAGAAAAAACAATGTAACAAGGGTAAGGGGGATAAGAAACCCACTAATAATGCTGGCGGGGGCACCACTGAGAAACGAAAGGCGAGGTATCCATGCAACCTGTGTGCGAAAGACCACCCAACCCACCAATGTCCTCGGCTTGCAGAGGCCCAAAAGTTTGTGACACAACAACAGCCTACCGTGTTAACCAATCCATTTCAACATGGGAAAAACCTAACCCAAGCCTCTACAAGCGTGGAAGGGGGAAGTCAAGGACCCTCTCCATCTTCGAACAATCCCGCATCCGCGAATGTGTATATGATGAAGGGTGATTCTTTTATATCGACTAGAGCACATGACTACAGTAAACCAAGCACTTCTGAGAAGGGTAAAGAAGCCGAACTCCCATCTCTTCTTCTCCAGATTGGGAAGACTTTGGGCGAAACAATGACATGCATCCCAAAAGGTGCATTCAAAAATTCTTCTCACAACCCAAACGCAAGGGTCGCCCATAACTATTCTGTGGTGGAGGATTTGTCTCAAACCCCTTGTGCGATTTCCACTTTGGAGGTCCTCCAAAGCTGCCCTTCCTAGAGGAAAGATTTGTTAGCCGCTTTAGGATCTATCGAGACTTGTAATCCAGGTACCATCATGCTGGATACAACCGGCTTAAAACCTCGTCTGCCTTACGACATAGCGTTTCAAATAGTAGTGGCTCACCCCACGAATACTTTTACTTGAAATATTTTTCGTACAGTGGTTGACGAGGGCGCCTCGACATGCGTTATGTCATTGGCATGGTTGAAGGCCATTGGCCAGCCCATTTTATCTCCATCACCTACTCTTCTCACTGCTTTCGACGGTCGTTCATTCTGACCACATGGTATCATTCCCTCTTTCCTCGTGCAGTTAGGAGGGAAGATCGTGTGCGTCAAGGTAGAAGTAGTTGACATGTCCCTCGACTACAATCTCTTGTTAGGAAGGAGTTGGACTTACACCATGCAAGCAATGGTTGCTACAGTTTTCCAGGTCTTGTTGTTTCCACACAAGGATCGGATTGTGACCATTGATCAATTTTCTTTCTCCAAACCTGACCCTTCATTGGGGGTATCCGCGGTCCCGATGATTGATAATGCCCAACCAGGCGTAGTCAATGTAGGGGTTGGTTTGTGCCCATCTTTGATGGGTACCTTCGATTACCCGCCCCCTCAAGGCGATGTCAAGTTCATATCTGACCACCATAAGGTTGAGATTTTCCAAGTTTCGTCATTTCACACGACTTACTTCAACGATCCGTGGATACTTCCTTCCCCATCGGCCACGATGGAAAGGATAGGGCACCCGGGCATGTCCATGCCCTTGTCTGCATCTGAATTAGCGTACTTTTTAGTCCAACAAGCTTCGGCTGACGCAAGTCCAATTTCTGCACAAGAGTTAGATCTGCCTCTAGAGCCTATTTGGGCTCAAGGTTCTGTTGCTGACACCGATTCATTAGACTTAGTATTTCCCTCCGACGAAGTAGTAATTGAAGCAATGACTAGTTCGGAAACACCCTGGGACGATCTATATCATAGATCATACTTCCTCCCAGAGTTAAGCAGAATCGAAGCCAGAGAATTCACCTTGATTATGACTGGAGATAGGTCTTGTCCTATTAATCCCTTAGCTACACATGAGGTTTATGCTGAGGGTAATATGGCAACCATCGTTGAAACCATACCGATCAATATCTCCAGAACCCCTAGCATCGTGGAGAATGTTTTCGTTGGAGCTGACTGCTCCCCCGGAGAGATTCAAATCTACACAGATCTATTTAAAGAATTCTATGACGTTTTTGCTTGGTCTTACGAGAAAATGCCAGGCATCGATCCAAAAATAGTCGAACATGAAATCACAACTTATCCATATGCCAAGCCTGTTCGGCAGAAGCTTCATCCAGTTAATCCCAAGAAAGCAGCAACCATTAAGGTTGAAGTTGAGAAACTATTAAAAGTCACTTTTATCTATCCTATCCATTTGACCCAATGGGTGTCAAATCCTGTGCCGGTCAATAAGAAATAGGGCACGATTCATGTATGTACGAACTTCCGTGATTTGAACAAGGCCTGTCCAAAAGATAATTTTCCCACACCATTCATGGACCATATAATTGATGAATGTGCAGGTTGCAAGGCCTTTTCTTTCATGGATGGTTTTTTAGGATATAATCAAATACAAATCAAACCCGAAGACCAGCACAAAACGGAATTCATTTGTCCATGGGGTGCATTCACGTATCGTAAGATGCCCTTTGGTCTCAAAAATCTTGGAGCGACCTTTCAGCGAGCCATGTCTTTTGCTTTCCATGATCTCAAGCATATAGTCGAGGACTATTTAGATGATTTAGCATCTCGATCTCGAAAGAGAATGGATCATCCCACACACCTCCGACTTATCTTTGAGCGATGTCGCTACTTCCGGATTCACTTGAATCCAAACAAGTCCAGCTTTTGCATAACATCAGGATGTTTGTTAGGTTTCATAGTGTCAACAACAGGGATCATGTTCGATCCTCTCAAGGTTGAGGCAATAATTCAGTGGCCTCCCCTGTGCACAATTCTTCAACTTTAGAGTGTATAGGGCAAGGCGAATTTTTTAAGGCATTTCATCGCTAACTATGCCGAGATCACAAAGGGATTTATGTGCTTACTGAAGAAATACATTCCTTTTTATTGGGACGATGCCGCTCAATGCTCTTTCAAAGTGTTGAAACATGCCCTCACAACTGCCCCTCTGCTTCGACCACCTAACTATAACAAAGATTTCTTATTATACTTGGTTGCAGTAGAGTCAACCATCGGCATGGTCTTAGTTTAGGAAGATGATTTGTTCTCATAATATGTGATCTATTACTTGAGCCGAGGCCTAGTTGGACCGGAACTCAATTATTCTCATATTGAAAAACTTGTGTTGGCAGCAGTCCATGCTGTTCAACGGTTCCGTCATTATGTTCTGCTTCGTAAGACCACAATCATTGCTGTTGTGAATCAGTTTCAATACATTTTGACACGATGGGTAATAGGCGGAAAGATCAATAGATGGATAGTCATGCTCCAGGAATTTGAATTAGATTTTGTTTCAATGAAATCCAAAAAGTCACTGGTCTTCGCAGAACTTATTTCGGAACTTCCAGTTGAGTCAGGTGATGTTGTGCCTGAAGAGTCGCCAATAAGAGGAGATATGTTTTTGATCACATCTTCAGATCCATAGTATGGAGATATACTTATCTATCTTCAAATTTTGAAGTGCCCCACCTATGCTTCTCATGATGAGCATCGTCATATACGCCATCAGGCCAGGAATTATCTCATACTCGATGATATGTTGTATCAAAGAGGTGTAGACTGCATCCTGCACCGATGTCTCACTCACGAAGAAGCAGTTAACGTGCTTAACGATTGCCATACCGAAGCATGTGGAGGTCATTTGTTTGGGTTGGCAACAACCCAAAAGATTTTATGAGCAGGTTACTTCTAGCCGACAATAATCAAAGATTGTATCGGATCGGTCAAGAAGTGCCACCCATGTCAGATCTTCTCTCAAAAGATGAGTGCACTTCCCGCTCCCATGTTTCCTGTCATCACAGTTGGTCCCTTCACCAAGTGGGGGATTGATTACACTGCATGCAACCCTCCTTCAACAAAGGGGCACCATTATATCATTGTAGCTGTAGACTACTTCACGAAGTGGGTCAAAGCTATGCCAATGTTTAAAGATGATGGAGAGACTGCGACTCTCTTTTTATTCAACTAGATAATAGCAAGGATCGACATCCCGAGAGAGATTGTCACTGACCATGGCAATCACTTTCAGAACCAGATGATGACTGAGTTAACATCAAAGCTTGGGTTGCAGCAAGAAAAATTTTCAACCTACTACCCGCAAGCAAATGGTCAGGTGGAAGCTGTAAATAAATATCTTAAGACCATCCTACAACGAACAATCAACTCAGCCAAGTCAAATTGGCATTTGACGTTATACTCGACATTATGGGCTTACCAAACATTTGTTAAGACTGCAACCGATTTCTCACTTTTTCAACTCATTTACGGGCTGGAAGTAGTCTTGTCTATCGAATGTCAGATCCCATCCCTAAAGTTGGCAGTACAGTTATTGCCAGACACCTCTCCACTTGAAGAACGATTATTATACCTTGAGTGGCTCAATGAGCACCATCGTGATGCAGCCCTGGCCAACAAGGCTCACAAACATAAAGTCAAGTGTTAGTATGATCGGTCCATTTGTCCTTGGATTTTCTTTGAAGGTGACCTTGTCCTGGTCTATGACCAAGATAAGGACTCCCAGGGGACAGAAAAATTCAAACCCATGTGGTTCAGACCTTTCATCATAAAAGAGGTTCTAAAAAAGGGCGCTTATCATCTGGTCAACTTCGAGGGAAATTCTTTGGCGGAGCTTAGAAATGGGATCTACTTCAAGAAGTATTACTCATAGGTAGGTCACCTTGGGTAACTTTTTGTAACATATGTATTGTCTTTGTACTATTACTTTCTAGTTTCTTTTAGTATTATGGATGTGTTGTTTTTGATGTTATCTTTCATCACTGTGGCAGATGTCAAGTGAATCAGAGGTGTTCATTGGGTACGCAGATGGTACTAGCCGACACACTTGAAGGCTTGCCTCGACAACTTGGGTAACTTTTACACCTCAAGGCCAATTACTATCTTCTAGAGGTATATGCTTAGGTGACACCACAAACAATGTCGCCGAGTACAATGCAGTTATTGAGTTGCTTCGTGACGCCTTGTCATTTGATATCTCTCATCTCTGGGTCTATTTAGATGCTTAGCTAGTTGTGTCTCAGTTAAATAGAGTCTACCATGTTCATGATCCGACTTTACACCGATGATTCCTCAGGGCACGTCTCTTAGAATGAAGCTTTGATTATATTACATATTTTCATGTTCCTAGGAGATTAAACAAAATTACAGATACTCTAGCTAATCAAATTCTAGACTGGCATCTCGCACACATATAAAAAGACATACACATAAACATATAAATACATTTTTAAAGGCAAATATGATCCATAAGACACAAAAAGACATAAAAATCCATATATAATATCATAATCATCAGAGTACATAGGTGGACACAAATGCCTCAAAAGTATGACCAGTAACGAGTCATGGGGCTTATGCCCTAAAAAAATATATACAAGTAGTGCTCTCGGCACGCGAAAAGCCTAGACTAACTAAGGTTAGGCCCTGTAGGACCTGTTGTAATGATCAACAACATTTGCCAAATGCCAAAACAGTTGGACCCACATCCGTGGTGCCCCCACTACATGAGGCTGCATAGATGGTGGTAGATCCTCAATCCTTTCCATAGGGACTGTGTGGGTGAGCGAGGTAAAGTTTCACTCGACTCGTCTCAAAACCCTCTTTGCCTCATCGGCTGGAAGCTCTCTTGCTGCTGCTAGTCCCCCTGCGGTGGCAAGTGCGGCCCCTAGTCGAGGATGACGCCTGTTCCTCTCATAATCTGCAGGTCTCACTGGTCCCACATCTGGACATAATAGACACATATCTGTCAAATAATCTGGTATAAAAAAAATGATATATAAAAAAACAACATAAAAATTACATATGTTTCACAAAAAAAAAACCAAAACAAAACAAAACAACGATGCAAACTTACCCATCTCTCCTCGCTCCTCGCTAGGAGGTACTGGTATCTCAGGATCTCTCGAGAAATGAATCCCAGCATAAGGGCAATCCTCTGTGACTGGGATCTATCGCAACAACCAAGCAAAGAAATTGTCATCAAAGGAATCATTAGTCCTTCCACCACCCCGTCGTGGCAGTAACATTGCCCATCTTCAAACCACAGGAAGAGAGCATGATGTCCTCGTACCACAACTCGAGGACTGAAACTCAAAACTCTTCCAAAGAAGAAAGAGCATAGAATCGTCCTAAACCCGAAGTTCCTCTGCGTCCGCGACCGACAATCTGTCAGCTGCCTCTTCATACAATCTAGCAGTGTAGTGCTCCAGTCAAATATCTGTGCATTTAAGCACTGGACTGCACAGTTCATCTGTGCACGAGACGCTTGATGTAGAGCCGCAGAACCAGTCATCTGCCCAATAAGAAAAACAATCGCCTACAGTGATAAGTCCGTGATCTTACGTATGGGCACCTATGAGCTTGATTGATCTATACCAGCCTCACAATAAAGTTCTATCAATTCTGATATGTTATGAGGCTCCGAAGGAAATGTCCGAAAATTGACTGGTTCCCCTCTCCTAGAGAGGCTAGTCAAAAAATATATGTCCTCTATAGTATGCACCAGTGAGTGCCCCTCTAACATAAAGGCCTCTGCGTCGGGATGCCAATAATCAACCAAGGCATTCAGTAGCCTAGGTTGTGCCCGCATATAAGGACATAGGAAGAACTTGAGCAACCCACAATGCATTAAGGCAACAACAACATTGGGGTCTTCCCCGACCAACTCACTAATCTCCTCATGCCCTCTTTCCCTCCAATAAACATACATCCTGCAAAACACCAAGTTCAGGAGGGTTAACCCTTATTTTTTTTTTTTTTAATTTTTCATTAAATAAAGGGGTCCATGCGGGCTGTAATGATGACAGTCGCGTCCAGTTTTTCCTCTGCTCAAGTGTACACGTGGCCTGTCATAAGACAACCCGCGTGGACCTAGGGATGACCTTTTGAATGTCGATGCCCCCCCAAAACTTGAAACCAAAAGCATAAATAAAGATTTAATTTGCAAGAGGAGAGAGTTTATACTTACTTGGTCTAGACAGATGGTCGTTTCGTCCACTGTAGCTCCCGGAATCACCACTTTTATCAAAGGGTTTTTTTTGCTCCAGAGTCAATTTCCAAATCAGTAATGGTGATAATGAGCTGCCCACTTCTATTTATAGACTTTTTGGCCCTTTTTTGTCACTTTTTTGGCCCCCCTTATCATTTTCTTTAAACTGAAAACCATTTAGAGTGATTCAGGAGTTGCATTGGAAGGGTATGATCAGGTATCAGGACATTTTTTTGGATTTTTCGGTCACTTTTGACGGTCCATGGGAAAAACCTCAGATGATCAACTTGAGCATGTAGGTTAGGTTTCCACTCCGACTTTTGTATCTCATTGTGTTTATCCCTTTGCCATAGTATTGATCCCATCAGGTTGCGACACGAAACCATCATTGCTGCTTTAGAAGTGTTGCAATTTGGTGGTAGAGCTTATCAGAACATGGATTCCCTAGGTAGATCCTGGTTGCGTTATGGTGTCCATGCTGTCACTAATGAATGTAGGCTCGAGAGTCCTTGTTGTTTTTCCTGATTACGAGTTTGAGCCTCATTTGCATGATTCCTTTTCACTCTAGACCTCACCCTCGAGACTCCTAAAAAACATAATGGGTCTTCTTTTAAGCCCTTTTTAGACCCTCTAAACATGAAAATATTGCCGAGTGATCTTGTGGCCTTTCATGCTCGTTAAAGTGAAATTTGAAGTCATGTCTATCCGACGATAGTTTACCCCTTTTTCGGTTCGAATGGTCAACTGTATGAACAAAGGTATACTTTAAGGAACTTCAGTTCTCTAGAAGAGTACTCTCAGGTATCATTTTAACCCTTTTTCGGGCCCGAGGGACTAAATGTATGAAAAGGAACCCCCACGGAGTCCATAGTTAAGCTCTTTTCAGACTCCCTAAAATTGAAAAGATCGTCGAGTGACCTTATTCTTTCACACTTGTGAAAATGGTCCAGAAGAACATTCCTGACGGAGTCCATAGTTAAGCTTTTTTCAGACTTCTTAAAAATGAAAAAATGGCCGAGTGATCTTGTCTGTATCACACTTGTTAAAATGGATTTGAATAGACGTCTTGTCGGTGCTAGTTTACCCCTTTTTCAAATTGACTAGACTACCTTCGAAAAAGGTACCCCAGTGGAGTCTCCTTTTACGTTTTTTCAGACTCTCTAAATATGAAAAACCACCGAGATTACCTTCTCTGGGCTCGTTAAACTCACATCGAAGGATGTTACCATTGTGTGTTTTATTAATCGCATTTGCATACCTGCACCTTTGGCCTAATGCCAGCTCCATGTTTCTCTCACATGAACCATCTAAAGCATGCCTTATACGCAAGCCCTGTAGCACTTTGCTTCTGCATCTTGAGACATTTGGCCCCTGGAGGATTTTTCACGAGTGTCCTTACTTTGAACATCAGTCTTGTCCCTGCGCCTCGAACTTGTATGTTTGCAACACTCATTCCTCCTTTGTAACATAACATTCTTTTATTCTTTTTCAAGCTTTCCAACATTATTGAAAAAGATAAAAAATAAAATACACCCCAAAAAGAGGAAGGGAAAAGTATTTTCTTTATTGGCAACATAATGAGTCACCCTTGAATAAAGCACATATGTCCGTTTGTTTGTCAAAATTTGGGATTTAATACGACCTTAGGAAGCTTTTCTTGCTACATAGAGTTGTGTCCTACTCTGTTTGGTTATTCTTCCAAACATATGGGGAGTTTGCGTTGCCTCCTGCCTCATAAACTTATGTTAATGCTATGTTGCCTGAGTCTCATCATTTGTCGTGCTATTGTCCAAGGGAAGTTTTTACCAAGCCTAAGTTAGCCCCTCTGCAGTTTGTCTCTTGCCCTCATACCCGACCATCCTGAACATCCAATCAAGTCTTTGTTCGAAATCAATGAAGCCTTTAGTCTGATCATCAAGATTCTCTAGTCCATGATCGACAAGCTGTCAAAGACCTCTGGGTAGTGAAGTCGTACATTCATATTACACTCCTACCCAAGTTTTCAAGATTTTGAATTTGTTGCTCGAGCTCTGAAGACCTCATCTCCAACCATCAGGCCTTATCAACTTCTAAGAAGATGGATACTCTACACGTATATCTTTTTGATTTCGAGATGTAGCTCCGCTGTGTATTACTCGCAGCTATACTTTATATAGTTATATGACATGGATATACAATATATTTGATTGGTAGCCATGATTTTATTTTATCCCGAGCATGGGTATGCCTGCCTCGGTGAGACAATTATTATTTTGCAGACAACACCTCCTGATTTCTGGTCCCTAGGCTCACTTGTTCGACACATCAGTGAAGATTTTTAATGTATTTCGGCCATCATATGCTCTTCTGACCTCACACATTAGGGGGCATTTGTTATAACCCTAATTTGCACCAGACATGCTTACATGGCATCAAGCCATCTCAGATTCCTTCTTTTCCAAAACACTACTAAACAACTCTTCTTAAAAACCCCTTTTATAAAGGCCCACGTGCCCTGCTACATTACTGCACCTGTGTACACACTAGCTGACCCAAGACAACCCGTGTGTACCTACAAAAGCATGAAAAAAGGAAAGTTGCTGACAAAAGACACAACTTTGGGTAAGTTAACTAAACCTTTCGGCCATGCATGGCTAGAAATTCGACCAAATACCTAGCTTCTTCTAGCCTATAAAAGAAGGGTTAGGGGTCCCATTTGGAGGAGGAGAGTTATAGTAAATAAACTCTACCCAATTGTGCATTCCCTTTGTCTGAACCTTTAGCCATCCTTGTGTAAAGAGAAGTATAGAGCAACGAAGTTGGAGGAGAGTTGAAGAGGAGCCTAGGACCAAGTTCGTGGAGTAGTGGCCGGCTTCATCATTGTAAGTTGATTTAGTGAAGTTAATAATAAATAAGTACTTTTCCCATCCCACCATATGAGGTTTTCATGGTTTATTGCATACATGCTGATTAAATCTCTAACCCATTAATCTGTAGATCAAATGCATGTGGAGTTCTTTGTTTGTCTTGTGTGAATGCAGGTCAGACTTGGGAGGAGAGCTGCAGTCAAAGAGCGACCAAGCGTGAAGAAGGATCAATATCAAATGCCCAAAATAAGGTATGCTCACTTGATCTTCTTTACTACGTATTTGCTTAAGAATACCGGGGATTAGGTCTAAGATGATGGTAGAAAGTAGGAATCATTAGGTCTTTTCTGCATGCACGATAAAACCCTAAGTGCTAGTCCGTAGAGGGATTTCCCACTCACAATAGGGTGTAAGTCCGTTAAGTAGGTCGTTAATGTAACTTTTCCACCCTAGCCCAGCCCCTTCTTGTCTTGATTTTGTGACGTTGGAATTCATCACCAACTAGTGACTTCATAATGAGAAGGTTTGTTTGCTTGGTTTGAACTCTAGATTTTATTAGTGAGTGTTGTTTGTTTTCGTAGTTGGCCATAGATTTTTTCCGCATAATTTTTGGTTCCACTAACATAGACCCTCCACGTCGTTCACGCAGGGTATAGGGACTTCCCCCAGAGAATATGGAAGATTCTACCCCTCCACCCCCTCATTCATTGGAGGGATCTCCTCAACAGAGTGAGGTCCAGGACACTACCACCGCACAAGAGAAAGGTTCCACCTCTTTGGAAAGTTTCCGAGTTATTTCCAATTCTATGGAAGCTTTCTGCATCTCTCCTAGATACGAAAGACATTTTCTCCGGATGAATTCAGCCGAGGAACTTGTTGTTGTTACTTCTGGAATGCTAATCAGACCCCATTCGAGCCTTGGAGATGATCCCTTCTGGACTACTGACATAGTTAGGAGCCCACCTCGCATGGTGCAAGATCTTTATGGCTCAGGGGCAGGAGCAGATATACTTGCCATCCCTGAACTACCTGAAACGTCTGACACCCTCTCAATACCCCTAGATCATTTTGCCAGTACAACTGCCTATG
Organism: Picea engelmannii; assembly: GCA_009831015.1. Lineage (NCBI taxonomy): Eukaryota > Viridiplantae > Streptophyta > Pinopsida > Pinales > Pinaceae > Picea > Picea engelmannii. Next base: position 50,791 of record ML823894.1, read on the forward strand.
TCTTCGTTGGTTCAGATGCCCAGTCAGTTGGTCCTAGTTCAACCATTCCTCTCTAGATGGCCCACTCTACAATGGTCCCTCGTGCTACGACTTCCCACATGGAATACAGTGGTTAACCATGCTCCCATTGGTACACCATGTTCCTCTAGACCTACCCTTTCAGTTACTCTTGTGTATCATTCTTTGAAACCTTCTACTGCTATCCATACCCAAGTTCCATCCGGAGTTCCACTTGGGTATCATACTTCTGCTAGTTATGTTCCCACACCTTCCCAGGTCCTCTCCGGAGGGTCTTATCCACCTCCTCATGGTGGGTCTGGCCCTAGTGGCTCCAATCCAATTGGAAACACCCATCATCTTCTCACTTCCAATTACCAGATTCCCACTGGGGGGAAATCTTATGTTGGAGGGAAACCTTAATTTGGGGGTCGAACTCAAGTTGGGATGCCACCTCCATTTGGAGGACAACCTGAGGTTGGAACTTATAATTCACAATCTGGACCGAATACATCAGACTTGTTAGCTCACCTTTGGAACCTTCATGTTTAAGGAAACCCACAACCCTTTGGGGGGAAGTCCTCTTAATCTAACCCTTCTATACCCCCTAACTATGTTTAGCCATATTCGGGTTCTTTGAATCCCACTTGGGGTCCGAACTTTCAGTCCAGTACCCCTTTTTAAGGGAATATCCCTAACCAATCCAACCTTATGGGCTATATGCCTCCTCATCACCGGCCGAATCTATTAGGACCTTCACCTTATGTGGAAACTGCTTATGGTCCTACTGGTATACCAATGGGGCTTCCTTCCCAAAGTCACTAGTATCCTCAAGTGAATAGACAATTACCTTTTTTAGCCACTTTGGACTTACCCGATTTGTCTAGAATTTTGAAAGATCCTATCCACCATTCTCCTTATTGGCCCGTCATACCGACCAAATTACCATCGGACATTCCTAAATTCGATTGTAAACCAGGAGAAGATCCAAACAATCATGTAATGACCTTCCACCTCTGGTGTTCATCCAACTCTTTGATGAATGACTCCATTCGATTACGTCTTTTTCAACGAACTCTCACGGGTTCGGCTACAAAGTGGTATATAGAATTACTGTGGGGATTATTCAACGACTTTAATACCCTAGAGATGTATTTCCTCACACACTTCTAGTTGCCAATCCATTATGAAATGAAAACCGAGATTTTGAGTTCTTTCAAGAAAAATAAAGCCACTCACATCTCCGATCACATTCATGAGTGGAGACAAAGACGACGTTTAATCAAACTCGATCTTCCCGATCAGTTATTGGCAGAATGGTTCACGAAATCCTTCGTGAATGATATCGCTCGTGACATTGCCATGGGTGGAGTTGTCACAAAATAACATGCGACCAGTCATGCTCAGTACCTCGATCTCGTTTATTCACAAATGGGTACTCTTTACGATTTTCTCCTTGACGCTCCTCACCCTTTTACCACGACCACCTCAACAACCCTGACAACTTCTCATGCTGGTGGTGGTGTGATAGGTACTTTCCATGCTCAACCTCAATATGCATAGACCTCTCACACCAATCCAAAATCCCATGCTTCTAATGTTCAAACTACTCCGACTCCCACTCCTCCCACTCCTCCCACCGGCAAAACTTCAGAAGTGAACGTTGTTCAATCTATTCCTACCGGTAAGAATAAATCGAAAAAAGGGAAGGGTAGGAATAAGGAGGATAAAAATAACAACCCATAATCTGACAAGACCAAGTCACAACCTACCGATGATAAGGAAAAACACAAACCTCGCTATCCTTGCCTTATCTACGGTGATGATCACTACACAAAGGAATGTCCAAGACGTGCCAAGGTCGCAAAGTTCCTTCAAGGGACCACCAAACCTCCTACACCTTCTGTGTTGTCTCAGCCCTTCCCTTCTCAACAATAGGCTCAATTGGTCATTCATGATCAACCTTCTTCCTCCACTACCTCGTATGTCCTTATGTGTAGTGGTGATTCAAAAGCGAATGGCGTCACACTTACCACTCGGGCCAAAGATTACTCTTCCTCAAAGGAGAAAACTGATGATACCCCACCTTTGTTGGTTCAATAGTCTCCCTCGACTCCACATATCAACAATCCTCTTCATCTCGAACGACCGATCATTGATACAGTTCTTCGCCCTTTGCCAAAGGGTGTTGTCTGAAAATCTGCCTTCAATCCTCATGCATGTGCTGCTGAAAACTACAGTATTGTAGAAGATCTGGCACAAGCACCTTCCGCGATGTCACCTCTCGAGGTCCTTCAAATTTGTCCCACTCAATGGAAGGCTCTGTTAAAGGCTATTGGTGGAATTGAGCCTATGGATACCAATTTGATAATTTTTGACCTGGACGATCACATTCCAAGGTTACCCCCTCAACTCGCATTTGATATACAAGTTGTTGTTGTAGACAAGAAAATTTGTAGGACAATCATTGACGAGGGTGCCTCAATGTGTGTAATGTTTGTTGCTTGTTGGAAATCCATTGGCTCTCCTCCCCTAACTAAATCACACAACATGCTCAAAGCCTTCAATGAATCTAGCTTTAAACCCTATGGTGTAGTCCCTTCGTTTCCTATTACGTTAGAAGGCAAATTGATCAATGTTGAAGTCAAGGTCTTTGATGCACCTCTCCATTACATCCTCTGACTTGGCTATAGCTGGATTGATTCCATGCGTGTAGTCGTGTCTACTCTTTTCCGTGTTGTACATTTTCCACATCAGGGAAAAGTTGTTACAGTAGATCAACTGACCTTTTTTTAACTCTGATACTCGTACTAACAACGTACCCTTCATTTCCAAGACACCTCCTCGGTATGAGAATGTCGGTGTGGGTCTTCTTAAAGATTCAACTTTGATGGGTACTTTCCCAATCGTAACACCCGACGTTCCACCTCCTTTGGTTGCCTCGATTAACATGATTTCCACCTCCATTCGAGAAACCCCCGTGTCTTCTAACTCATGGATAATACTCGAACCTGGTGATTATATTCGCTATGGAAATCAAATGCCTTTAAGTCCAGTGGAATCCAATTATCAAGCCATTCAATCGGCCGACCCTTCTACTCCCTCTCTTGGTGATTCATATCCTAATTTGTTTCACGCTATCCTTCCTACAGACGAGATGATAATGTTGGTTATGTCCATGGCAGACACCCCATGGGATGATGGGCATCATCGTTCCATCCTCTTCCTGGAGCATCACACCTTAGAGAGTTACCAACGGATGTCGACTTCGTCGACCGTTGTTGTTTTTTTTTTTGTTCCCGAGTCCACACATGATGTGTTATATGAAGGGAACTTGAGTAACATTTCACCCACCATCCCCCTCGACATATCTATTAAACCTGGAGTTGTCGAAAATGTTCATATCGGAGCTTCATGTTACACCGATGAGGTTGTCATATATAAGTCCCTTTTTCAAGAGTTTCGTGACATCTTCGCATGGAGCTATGAAGAGATTCCGGGTATTGACCCTGATATTGTTGTACACAAAATTAAGACCTACCCAGGTGCTAAAACCATCCGGCAGAGACTTCGCCCGGTCCATCCTCGTAAGGCAGCTGCTATAAAGCTTGAGGTCGAAAAACTTCTTAAAGCTAGCTTTATTTATCCCGTGGCTTTAACTTATTGGGTATCCAATCTAGTTCCGGTTAACAAGAAACAAGGTATGATCTGTGTCTGCGTTGGTTATAGGGATATCGACAAAGATTTTCCTAAGGACAACTTTCCTACCCCCTTCGTTGACCAAATTGTCGACGATTGCACCGGAAGTGAGATCTTCTCTTTAATGGAGGGTTTCTCTGGATATAATCAAATCGACATCTTACCCGCGGATCAACACAAAACCACTTTCATTTTTCCTTGGGGCACCTTTGCCTACCAGAAACTACCCTTCGATTTAAAGAACGTTGGTGCGACTTTTCAACACGCCATGTCTTATGTTTTTCATGATATCAAGCACATTGTACAACCATATCTATATGACCTGCCGGTGCATTCCATGCATTGTAGTGACCATTTGACACACCTCAGAGCCATTTTCCTTTGTTGTCGGTTCTATCGTATGCACTTAAACCCACACAAATGTGTCTTCTGTGTGGAGTCCGACCGACTCCTGGGATTTATTGTGTCACATCAGGGGATCAGGGTCGATGCTTTGAAGGTAGAGGTGATTCTCAATCTCCCTCCTCCTTCCTCACTCTACCAACTACAAAGTTTGCAAGCGAAGGAAGACTTTTTACATCGTTTTATCCCCAACTATGCTGAGTTAACACATGGATTTACTCGACTACTGAAGAAAGGTTTTGATTTCGTATGGGACACCACTGCCAACAAATCCTTTGAAGCTTTGAAATTGATTTTAACTTGTACCCCACTACTTTTCCTGCCCGATTATAGTCGAGATCATTTCTTTTATCTCGCTGCTTCAAACTCTACCATTGGTATGGTCCTAGTCCAAGAAGATGATTTACATGACGAACATGTGATTTATTATTTGAGTAGGAGTCTCACGACTACCGAGGCCAAATACTTTCACATTGAAAAACTGGCCTTGGCACCTGTTCAACCTGTCGAATGTTTCCGTCACTATATCCTATTACACAAGACCACTGTAATTTCCGATTGCAACCCTATGCAACACATTCTTACATGCCAATTTCTAGGGGGAAAATACTTCAAATGGATAGTGATTCTCCAGGAGTTTGACTTAGAGTTTGAACGTGCTAAGTCTAAGAAATCTTTGGTGTTTGTAGAACTGATATGTGACCTTCCATGCACTAAGACATAAAATGTAACAGAGGATTCTTTACCCGATGAATCTCTTTTTCTGATCAGTTCTGATGACCTTTGGTATGGGGATATCATTATTTATATCTAGACTCAAACTTTTCGGCTCGATTTGTCTAGCACTAATCATCTTCGTATACATTATCAAGCCCTTTAGTACATTATCCTAAGTGACACTCTTTATCACTGTGGGGTTGACTCCATTTTTCGACGCTGTCTCACCTATGATGAAGATGAGAAAGCTTTGAATGACTGCCATTTTGGAGCCTTTGGTGGTCACATGTCTGGGTATGCTACTGCCCAAAAGATCTTATAAGCAGGGTATTTTTGTCCTTCTTTATTCAAATATTGTATTATTTCCGTCCAAAAATGCCATGCTTTCCAAACATACAACAACAAAATAAGGTCGCATCCTGCTCCTTTACACCTTGTAGTTTCCGTTGGAACTTTCGCAAAATTGGGCATTGATTTCATGACCTGTAACCCTCACTCGGTCGGGAGGCATGGATACATTATCGTAGCCGTGGATTATTTCAAAAAATGGGCCGAGGTGATGCCCACATTCGATAACACTAGAAAAATTGTAGCCCTATTTATATTCAATCATATCATCACATTATTCAGAATCCCGCAAGTTATCGTCATCGATCACGATAGCCATTTTCAAAGTTTCATGATGTCCGAGATTACCGAAAAGTTGGGTCTTCAACATGAAAAATCAACCCCCTACTATCCACATGCCAATGGCCAAGTTGAAGCGATAAATAGAGTTCTCATCACTATGCTTCGACGGATAATAGGCATTCACAAGACACGTTGGCACACGATGTTGTTTTCAACGTTGTGCTCATATCGAACATCCGTGAAGTCTGCCACGGGATTTATGCCTTTTCAGTTGGTGTGTGGTATAGAAGCTATTCTGCTGATTGAATGTGAGATACCGTCATTGAAGCTAGCCATTGGAATTCTTCCCAACACCTCTATTGAGGAAGAACATCTATTGTATCTTATGCGATTAGACAAAACCCATCGTGATGCCACCCTGGTTATTGAAACCCAGAAGAAACATGTAAAATCCCAATATTACAAGCATGTCAAGCCACATGTTTTTTCCGAAGGTGATCTAGTTCTCCTCTATGAAGATGATCATGATTTACTAGGGGCCGAAAAATTTGAGGCTGCACGACCCTTATATTGTCAAATGAGTGTTGGAGAAGGGAGCTTATGAGTTACTAGATTATGATGGAATTCCTTTGAGTGAACCCAGAAATGGGCTTTACTTGAAGAAGTAATATGCTTAGACTATCTTTGCACGAGTGCTTATATTTTTACTGTATCATACTTTTGTTTGCTTTTCGTTATTTGGTTTTGACCCCCAACTGCTTACCTTACGTTGTGCTTGGTTTCCAGATGTCGACGTCTTCTTTACCCTACATTGGCTTCATCGATGGTGCTAGTCGTAGTACTCAGAACCTAGCTTCTGCTGCTTGGGAAATCTATGCACCCACGAATGAACTTATCAGTCTACAAGGTGTTTTCCTTGGTCATGCAACCAATAATATCACAAAATATAGCATAGTCATTGAATTGCTGACCAATGCTATTTCACTTGAGATTTGACGATTGGTTGTACGACTTGATTTGCAGCTAGTAGTGCTACAGTTAAGTAACATCTATACTATCCGAAGTCCTACATTGTTACAAGTATATTTATGAATTCATCTCTTGGAATGTTACTTTGATTATATTGAGTATCAACACATTCCTAGATGTCTAAATACGTTAACTAATGCATTAGCTAATTATGTGTTAGACATGCATTTGAGACATTTATAAATCCAATCACACATCACATGTTGTATATAAAGCAAAGTAAGCCGGTAGAAGCCTGATGTATATATATATAGCGATAAAAATGTTTTTTTTACAAAAAGTGTTTTCCGTCCAAAAGACCAAAATATCAAAATTTGAAGCCCCTAGCCTCTACAAAATAGCATCATGGATGCTGCTCATGGTAGCAGCTACTGCCCGTGCTAACCTACAAAGTAGTCGGCTAAGTGAACCAGACACGCCTACGGTGTGGCACTAATAACGCCTCGGTATCTCATTGATCGAGATGTCCGGGATGTCTGTTGTTAAACCCTCCAGATTCTGTTCGATTGCCTCATAGTCGTCAGCATCCCATTCGGCTACTACAACTGCTTCCCCTCGCCTCAGAATGGGGGATGTACCCAGAGGCTGGTGTGGCCCTACATCTGCATGGTCAATATTTTTGATTAGTCATTGGATAGAAAACATAAAAAACATCTTATATTCTAAAAAATTCACAAAAACATCATAAAAAGCAAAATGTTTTTCTTACCTAGGTCCCCCCACTGAGAACCCTTAGGTAAAACCAAATTGGGGTCAACTCGAAAGTCCAAGCCAACGTAGGCGTAATCATCGACCATCAATATCTAGGGCCTAAACCAATCAAAGAATGCATCATTGTATTTCACAATGGGGCCCGCTACATGCCGTGCCATGAGATCACACCACCGTTACATCCTCAGATCTCGTGGTGCTGGTATACCCCACTCTACCTGTAGGTGTAAATGAGAGACTCTTTCTAAGAAGAAAGACACCAAAATGGACCCATACTTGAATTGCTCCAGGTCCCCATTCTTGCTCTTGGTTAACTGTGTCTTCATACTGCGAAGAAGACCATCTCACCAGTTGAACACACGAGGTTCAGTGCATTCCAAGACATACTGAAAATAACTTTGGAGGGCCATGTGCGGAGATGCACTTCTCGCCATCCATGCAATGGTAAACAAAATGGTTCGGAGAGTTAAATACTGAACACTTCTGATAGCTACCTTACCTTTGCACCTTTCGGCCCCAGGTTCGCAGTGTCAACGTATGTATTCGCTCATCGACAAACCACCACCTTGACCTCCTGTTAAGGTCACATGTGCTCCACGATGGGGTAATCCTGTCAAAAAGTAAATGTCTTTGATATCCAAGGAAAGAACTTGGACACCCACATGAAACACCTGTTGGTCTACATCCCACATGTGGACCAGGTATTCTAGTAACCTCAGCCGGGCTCTCATGCCCTAGATTTTAAATTTTTGTTAATAATCCACACCATCGTAGGGAATTCACGGTCCTTGGATCATTCAAGGCCTTGAAGTCATCATCCTCGTGTTACTTTTCTCTCCACTCCAATATTTTTGTAATAAAAAACCTGCATGGAGACGAGAAAAAGGATTAGCATCTTTAAACGTTGCATTTGAAATTCTTTTTTGGGCAAATGCATGGGTAACTTTTTGGATTTTCGGCCGCCGCAGACAAACTTCACGTACAGTCCGGGGTTTCCGCAGGTGAACCATAAAGCGCCTGCAAAAATCTTTGATTTCTGTAGGTCCCGATACTGGTCACCTATGACGGCCCCAACGCGACCCTACCGTCCCAAAAACTCATCCAAAAACTACCTTTTAACCAAAATAAATGAATTTTAATCCATTGAAAAAGAAGAGGATGACGAGCTTACCGTGTTGATGGAGACCGTTTGCTGAATGGTAGCATGTGCTTCTCGCAATCGACAACCAAAATATGAGGTAAAAACAAGGTTTCTAGACAAGTTTGGAATGAAATGCAAATGAAATAGCAAATAGGAAGTTTTACCCCTATTTATTTAACTTTTTACTTTTTCTAAATAATATTTTATAATATTTTAATGCATTTTATCATAATCTAAAGGTCTAATGGTCCCATGAGTCTTTTATTTTTCGCAGGTGGAAAGACTACAATCCTGAACAATGTTGTATGGATATTTTTAATTCACTTTTCTGTTTGTTACATATTCCTTTTTAAGGTTTAAAAAAAAAAAACCTCGAGCTTAGTCTTTGTTCGTTCCCATTCTCGAAAATCGATGAGAACATAACTGAGTATACTTTTTTCATTTTTTTGTACTCATCATGGAAACACGAAAAGCGGAACCCGTGGAGTATCCTTTAAGCTCTTTTCACACTCTGTAAAAATGAAAATATTGCCGAGCGACCTTGTTCTTTTCACGCTCGTAAAAGTATTTGAAGAAAACATTCGATGGGCGATAGTTTATCACTTTTTTGGTCTCGTCGAATTATTTTACGAAAAAGGAATTGAGAGAGTTCTCTTTAATGTGTTTTTCAAACTCTATAAACATGAAAAACTTTCGAGTTTTCTATCTTTGGACTCGTTAAACAAACATCGAAAGACCCACATGTGACTGAATCACTCCTTCTTAGGGTTCGTTAAAAATACTCTGAGGGACTTGTCCGAAGGATGAGCTTACATCAACAATCATATGTTATCCTCCTCAATCTTGCATAAAAATAAAGAGGTACTCGTCATAAATGGTGGGGGGAAATTTGGGAAAGAAATGTGTCTCTTTACCTGTGTTAGTGGCAATACTAGTCGCTCTTGAACATGACACCCTCTTCATCATTTGAATCTAGGTTGGGAAATCCATTTGTCTCTTGTCTGACTTTCTACAAGTCCATATCTTGGGTCGTCTTTGAGTCAATGCTGCCAAGACCAGTGTCGTGTCATTCATATGTTCAAGAGAAGTCCAAACAAACCCTCTCCCGAGTCAGCCATCTGCATTGTCATTTCTTACCATGTCGGCCTTCCCTGTGTCAGTTTCGAATCATTTTCATACTTTGATCTACCCTAAATCTGTTACTTATTTAGTGTCACTGATGGGGGATACATCAAGGCCCTCTTATGATGAGTCTTTTCCTGTCGACTTCAACTTATCATCTGGGAACAAGACTTAGAAATCGTTTAGTACCTTAGAGCCTACATGCCTCAATGGCAGGTTTCTTTGCTTTCGACAGTGAATTCACGTCATTGGTCCCTGATTGAGAGATTTCATCGAGTGTTCGACTTCAACTCATTTATTCACATTCAATGGATTGTACTAAGGTACCTTGGGAGTCATTGGTATAAATGGTGATTTCCCTCGCACTTGTTAACAGTTTTCATCAATGATCGGTAATCAAGTGGTTTCTACCTTGTTTGACTTCAACACTTGTAATCGCATGGTTAGATTCGTACTTACAGACAACGAGATTGAAGACCCTAGATCTTATCTTTTGGATCCAGGTTGCGATGGAGTATTTATGATTTGTATTGACACACAAATCCACTATGTATGTCTCGTGGCTGTGTTTGAATTTAAACTTTCCAATCCATAGATCCACAATGTATTACTGGTGGCTATGTAGAATCTTGACGACATGGATCCACGGTGTATAATTAGTGGCCATGACTTGCATTTATGATTTCAATTACTTGTAGTCTGAAAATGGGAATGGCTACATCAGAGATGGTATAATTTTATGCAAATGCTTGATTGTTTACAGGTTCCTGCTTGGTGCGCTCCTTGTTCCCGACACACACACGCATTTTACAAAGTATTTCGGTTGTCACATGTTCCAACCTCATACTTTGGGGGGCATTCTGTTAGACATTATTTTGGTCACTTTGATAATGACCCTACAGGCATGTGTCCAGGCTTCCAAAAAAATCTTTTACATGAGGAAAATGGCTAAGTTCTTCCCCTACAAAGCACATTTTTAGAATGACACTGCAGGCTGACAATGGTACATAGTGCGGAAATCAATGATTTCTGCAGGCTTCTCTATGTCTCGCTCGCGGGATTTCCACATGCTTCTATATAGGCAGGATGCGATGACATTTGAAGCTAAGAAAAGGAAGAAGTTTCACGAAGTTTCTAAAAGGAGAATCTTCTGGAATGTGAGGTGGCGTCCGTATGGTTGTGATCTTACTGGCTTCTCTGATTTGGTGGGATCATCCCCATCCTAGTAACTACTTCATCTTCTCCTATATAATAATGTATTTCTCAGGGAAAAGGTTAAGCAAGATCGAGCAAAGAATTTTTGAAAGAATAGGCTGAAGACTGTGTCAAGGAACCTATTACAACTGATACTTGAGGTCTCCATTTGTCTATCAAGATTTTGTGGACAATCTTCATACAAATTCGGAGGAAGTGTATGTGTGTGTTGGAACAAAGGACCACTGAAAGGTAACTTGTGAAATCAAAGCAATTTGGTTGTATCTTCCACTTTTACTTAATATGATACAGTGGCATGTTTCTTTCCCATAAAATCATTAGTGTTTTATTGCATGACTCCTTGATCACATGTTTAGGTCTCCATTGAATCTACAATTGTTTCTTTCACTTTGGTTGGTTTTTGTCATTGCAGCTCTGATCTCACAAGAGAACCGAAGTGAAGCAGGGACAACATAGATATAAGAAAGCGATATCTAAAGGTATGTCATCTATTCCTTTTTTGGTAGTAAATTCAATGGTAGCAACTTAGGGAAAACATCATGTCCTGTCTTGTTTTGTTCTAGATCTAGGTGGATCTAAGGAGATTAGTTTATGTACGCATTCACCAATTTATCCAATAACAATAGATGTCGATGAGCCTATTAATCCCACTACTGATCCTTTCTCACACTATTGCAAACTGGGTAATTAATGACTATGTGACCAAAATTTAATTTTGTTTGTTTGTTTATTTACACCCTATCCTAGCCGGTTTGGAGGAATGTCACATGTCTAAGAAGTTCCATATAAATCCTCAAGTTGCAATTTATTTTTCCATCCACATTGTAACATAATTCTTATTCATCTATGAAATCCCCTATGGTCTTGAAAACCATATGCCTATAACAACTTTACATCGCTCTTAACAATCATACAATAT
>ML823894.1:62625-95183 GCA_009831015.1 Picea engelmannii
GAAATTGGGACTTTTATTCTCCAAGAATTTTCTAAAAATCATTTGATATCATAAATGATTTTTAGACTCTAACAAATTGAGCCATTTTGTGTGTTCTTTATAGGTGTCCCGATCCACTCTATGAAAGATTGCCTTAAGATATACTTGGAAGACATCATTCTGCCCCAAAGCATGTCATTGTGTAGTAGCCTCCACATGATTTTGGAAACCAATGCACGAGAAAACTAGACCAAGTTCTTGATACCCCAACCACCAAGCTCTTTTGGCATGGCCAACCTTGTCCATTTAACCATAGGAAAAATACACTTCTCCAAATTTCTGACCCATAAGAAATGAAAGCATAACTTCCTGATTTTGTGAAGTATTCCTTTTAGGATTTTTGCTATTGCTGCCCAATAAACATGGATACTGCTTAGTACAACATTCAATAGAACTAGTCTCCCGCCTCTTAAAAGCCATTGATGGGCCCAAAATAAGATTCATTTTTGAATTTTAGCATAGATCCACAACCAATCCCCGAAAGCATATTCTTTTGGTTTCAACATGAAACCAAAAGACTTCATCCCTTTGTCAAGACGATTTTGAGTATACAGAAGACTTCCTTGCAGCTGGGTTGCAACCTCCTCATGTATTCCATTGATAAGCACTAATGATTTTTCTTTGTTTACTTTCATACCTGTAGCAAGGTAAAAAATCTCTAGTATATTTTTTAATGCTTGAAACTCCAAGAAAATTCCCACACCAAACATAATCACATCATCAAGAAAGAGCAGACGAGAAAGAATTTCAGAGTTTGATATCCTTATTCCTTTGAGATCAACAACCAACCCATTGCTAATTTAATTGATTCATGAGCTAGTCATAGTTATCTGGATGCTAATATGGTGGAAAGATTCCAACTACCAAGAAGAAATCTTGGAAAACCTTGGTTGGTGCAATTAGCTACATGAGCAAAAAGGAAAATTAATGAGATGGTTAAGGAATGTTCAATGTAAATGAATGGACTATGCATAACAGTTGATTTGAATATTATACCTTGGGTCTCATATGATTGCCTCATTAGTATGGATTGGTTGGAACAACATCATGTCATTCTAGACTGTTACAATCAGACATTTAATTTCTTGGATGAGGAAGGAAACTTGAGAGTAGTTCAAGGCATTCCAAGAACTGTAACTATTAGGGATGTTTCAACCTTGCAATTGAAGAAAAGATTTAGGAAAGGATGCCAAGTATTTGCAACGCACATGGAGAAGGCACCTAAGGATAAAGTTCCAAATGTTGAAGACTGCGCAGTACTGAAAGAATTTGAGGATGTCTTTAAAGAGACACTAGGGTTTCCACCAAAAAGAGATATCGATTTCTCTATAAATCTGGTGTCTGGACCAACACCCGTATCTAAGACTCCTTATAGGATGAGTATGCCAGAGTTGAAGGAATTACAGATGCAACTTGAAGAGCTTCTGAAGAAGGGGTATATATGCCCAAGTGTGTCACCTTGGGGTGCCCCAATATTGTTAATGAAGAAGAAGGATTGTACGTTGAGACTTTGTATCGATTTCATGCAATTGAACAAAGTAATAGTAAAGAACAAGTATCATTTGCCAAGGATAGATGAACTTTTTGATCAGTTGAGGGGCATACATATATTTTTAAAGATTAATCTCGGATCTAGATATCACCAAGTGAGAATTAAAGAAGAAGATATCAACAAAACTGCCTTTAGAATGAGGTATGAACATTACGAGTTCACAATGGTGCCTTTTGGGTTGTCAAATACACTAATTTTCTTCATGTGTTTGATGAATGGAGTTTTCAGAAATTACTTAGATAAGCTGGTCATTGTATTTCTGGATGACATACTTATTTATTCAAAGTTTGAAGAAGAGCATGAGCAACACTTGAGGATAGTGATACAAGTATTGAGGGAGCATCAACTGTATGCAACATTGAGCAAGTGCTCATTTTACCAACGACAAATTCATTATTTGGGTCATATCATTTCCAAGGAAGGAATATTTGTGGATCCGTAAAAGATAAAGGCCATTGAGGAATGGCCAACACCAAGAAATGTCGCAGAGGTGAGGTCTTTTATGGGACTTGTAGGTTATTATAAAAGGTTTATTTAAGAATTCTCAAATATTTCACACCCAATTACATCCTTGCAAAAGAAAGGTGTGTGATTCGAATGGACTCCTGACTGTTTAAGGAGTTTTCAATACTTGAATAATTTATTGACAAGTGCACCAATTTTGAGAATTGTTGATTCAGAGGAAGACTTCGTTGTATGCACGAATGCATGCAAGGAAGGGCTTGGTGGATTCCTTAGTCAGAATGGGCATGTGGTATGCTACGAATTGAGGAAATTAAAAGAGCTTGAAAGGCTCTATGTTACTCATGACTTAGAATTGTCATCCATCATGCATGCCTTGAAGATGTGGTGACACTATCTCATGGGTAAAAGATTTTAGCTGAGAACAGACCATAGTGGTCTGAAGTATCTGTTTGGACAACCAAGTTTAAATGCCAGACAAAGTAGGTGGTTAGAATTCCTCAATGAGTATGACTTTGACATAAATCATATTAGAGGAAAAGAGACCAAGGTGGATGACACACTCAACAAGAGGGTGCATGTGATGCATATTACAACCATTAGCATGTACAAATAAGATTTGAGTGACATAATTCTAGAGGTTGCCAAATCAGATTAACACTGCATGGACATAAAGGCGAATTTACAACAAGGTATGTCACAATAGAAATTAGAAGGTTATGAGCTAAAAGAAGATGGAATCCTCATGTATAGGCACATATTCCATGTGCCAAATGATTGAGAATTGAAAAATCTGTTATTTTCAAAGATGCATAAGGTTCCTTATTCTAGGCACCCAAGATATTAGAAAACAATTGTAGCGATAAAAAATAAAATACCGTTGGCCTGGCATGAAAAAGGAGGTTGTTGATTTTATTGCTAGATGCCTTGAATGTCAAAAGGTCAAGGATGAGCACAAACATCCAACTGGTTTGCTAAAAACTTTTCCCATTCCCATGTGGAAGTGGGAAGTTGTAACCATGGATTTAATTACTAAGCTTCCTAGGACTACTGAGAAACATGATTCTATTATGGTAGTGGTGGACAAGCTTACTAAAGCTATCCATTTCATTCAAGTGAAGTCATCGCACAAGGCAACCAACATTGCTGAAATATACATGCGAGAAATTGCTAATATGCATGGTGTACCTAAGATAATTGTGTCTGACAAAGATTCTAAGTTCACATCGAACTTTTGGAAAGGGCTATTCAAAGGATTTGGGACAAATGTGAACTTTATCACAACATATCACCTCGTGTCAGATGGACAAACAAAGAGCGTAAATCAGGTGATTGAAGATATGCTCAAGATGTATGTGATCGATAAACCGTCAAAATGGGAATACTACCTTCACTTGGTAGAGTTTGATTACAACAATGGGTATCAAGCATATTTAAAGATGAGCCCATTTGAGGCACTTTATGGTAGAAAGTGAAACACACTAGTGAGTTGGGACAACCCAACATATTGCTCAATGGTTGGGCTAGATCTGCTTTGAGAAATGGAAGAGCATATGGTAAAGATAAGGCATAATTTAAAGGCTTCCCAAGACATGTAGAAAAGCTGCGCATATAAAGGAAGAACCCATAGAGAGTTTAAAGTGGGTGATCATGTGTTCTTCAAAGTAAAATCCATGCGCAATTCCCTGAAGTTGGGAAATTGTTCTAAGCTAGTAGTACGCTATTGTGGTCCATTTGAAATCGTAGAGAGGATTGGTCATGTCGCATATATGCTTGCATTTCATGTATCCTTGTGTATTCATAATGTTTTCCATGTATAATAGATTAAAAAGCATGTACCTAATGCTAATCATCATATTGATGGGAATGTGATTCAGGTGGAGCAAGAGGGCGATTTTCGAGTGCAACCGGTTTGCATATTGGATCGAAAAAAAAAAAAGCTCTAGAATCGAGCCATGGAGCTAGCAAAGTCCAATAGACCTGGTACGGTCTTGAGGATGCAACTTGGGAGCATGAGGATGCTATGCGGGTAGACTACCTCCATTTTTTTGAAGACATTTGAAGTTTTTGTATGTACATGTGTATATAATTCATTGAGGACAATGCATAAATAAGGGGGAGGGGAATGTAATGTCCTTAATCCGAACCCCATTTGTAATGGTACATATAGGATGATGATTCAATGGTATCAATTTTAAATGTAAATGTACATTTAGGACGGTGAGCCGTTGGCACCAAGTTTTGATTTTGCATGCATCGGAGTAGTGCGCAAGGATTGTTAACAAAGAAAGGGTGAACACATTTCATAGTGTTGTGCACACTTGGGTAAGTGCACATAGTTTCACATTAAAGGAAGGGTGCACACATTTCACAGTGTTGCACACACTTGAGTAAATGTGCGGGGATTACCTTGAAGTGCACATCGAACCAAGTTATATATATATGGATGTATATGTATTCGAGGCCAAAGAGCCTGTGTGGTTACGAGGCTGGTGAGCTGGGATGCAAATAGGCCGGTGCACCTATCCTTTTAAAATGTAATCACACTCAATTTATTAATAATATCACATCGATGCACACAAACAGATCAAATGAAAAGAGATGGGGGACTAACTCCACATAAAAAGGGAAAAGGGGGGACTTGAGTCTAAGGGGATATTTTATTAATATTTTTGAAAAGTATAATTATGGATAAGTATTTACCCTAAGTTCCCGAGGGATGGGAACGAGTCACCAAGTGGCTAAATCTAGTTCTGAAGGTTACAAGTGTCCAGTTTAAGGCATGCAATATATATTGCTTGCCTTAGTGTATTTTGAGGGGGGAAATTCATTCATTTTTATCATGTGCGGAAGGGGTCAGACCATCTGAGGAAGGACGGCCATTACCTTATCTGCAAAGAAGAGTTTGTAAAGGGGTTTCCATATTGTAACCAGAGCATATGCTATTGAAGAGGTGGGTTGTGAGGCCCATGAGGATTCTATATAGGTGAGAGATTTGATTTTGAAGAGGCGAGTTTCCAGACCCATGAACATTCTCTCTAGGTGAGAGATTTGTTGCCGAAGAGGCGGGTAGTCAGGCCCGTGAGTATTCTCTCCATGTGAGAGTTTTGCTAGATATTGTTCCCTGGTGCACTGAGCATTAGTTGTAGTGCTTTGAGACTTCCTATCCGACCTGTTATGGAAGCTCTCGAAGGGAAGTGGGGTAGCCGAGGGATCGTTGAGTAGAGAAGGGGCACACTTGGGTGGGACAAAGTTGTAGGGAATGAGAGACTGTAGGCTAGTTACAACAATGATCACCTTGGACTGAACAATTATGTTGATTATCAGACCTTATCCTGACACTAGGAATCCTTTTGCCTTGGTGGATTTTAAGCCCCAACTCGGGGGACTTGTTGCTGAAAGTATATGAGCAACAAATTCTACGGGGAGGAATGTCTGAGTTCTGTGCACAGTTGGTGAATTTTCATAAAAGATAAGTGTCATTTATACGCTTGTCTCATTTACTGCGTGCTTAATTATCTATGTTTATTATGGGTTTAATTCTTGTATGATGTTGCATATAAGTAATTGTTGTTGTTTTGTATAATGTTGCTTGCACATGTAAGTGTGGTGTTGATATTCAATATTTGTAGTTGTACATACAAAGTATGACAATTGCTATTAGTTATTCATGTTAATTTAACCTTATTATAATGGCCATGAGTCTCTGAGGTGAGGTTATAATGGTCGTGCACGCAGGGAAATACTCTATGCGCACAAGAGGCTGGATTTACTTGTGCGCACATGGAAGCAGTCTACGCGCACAAGGATAATAGAATTGGCGTGTGGTGCCAAAATGGTTGCGCACATAACAATGATAACATGTTAGAATGGATTACGTGCACAATAATGTTGGGTGCTTATTATGCTTGTGCGCACAATTGTATTGTGTTACTTTCGTTGTTATAAGTTGTGTCAGAAGAGGAAAGTTTGTGTGGCGCGACCCAACTTGGGGTCGAGCGTGTTACTTCAAGTATTTTTGCGTAGACCAATGTTATAGAGTAGAATCTGCGCACTATAATTTGGAGTAGTGTTGCTTAGTAGTAAGATGGTAACGTTACAAAGTGGTATCAGAGTGCGATACCCAGCTAGGAGGTTGGGTACGTTACAAATTGGTAACAGGTAACGTTACAAATTGGTATAAGAGGAAATCAGTAACGGGGATGTTACATTTGGGATGTTTCTACTTACTAAGATGGTCCAATAGGCTTGCCTCCCACAATGAGATCTAGATTGTTGATCTCCATTGACATAGCCAATATCAACCATTCATGGCATATCCAAAATTCCCATTCCCCTATGAGTCCCATCCCCATGATATAATGCTATCCCTAGATATGACATTAATGAGTTTAATCTTGGTCATTCTTAGCTTTTAGGGGATTTTTATCTTCCAATTAACTCACCCATCGTGATGACATGTGAGTGTTATACTTGTATTTGGTACCTTGGACCAAATAAAGTTGATTTGAGCTAATATACATCCTTATGCAAAAGTGTGGCACATTAGTATTGGTTTCTCCTTCAAAATTACACATAGGTCGTGGTTGTTCCTGGTGACGAATGCGGTTGGTTGTGCTTTTCCTTAGGGATAAATGAAATCAACCACTAGATAACAATGAAAAACCTATGGCTACCTCAATATGCATTGAAAATATAAAAACACGAGGATAGCTAAAAACTATGAGTTGAGACCATGCGTGCCTCACACATGCATGACATGCATTCTATGCATCATTGATATTATGACCTCCATATATTATAAATACAAGATCAAAGCAAAGAATGTGAAGTGTCATTATGCTGGAGAAATATTTGGTAAAATATCTTTGGTCATAAGTATACCTTTGCTAAGAGAGATCTGGGCATTAGTTTTCATGGTAGAGATTAGAGCTTGAGTGAGGTTCAATCAACCATTCAATTGCATACTTCACTATAGTAAGTTCAAGATCACACCGACAAATGGATAAATACTTATATCTAAGAAGAGGATTCATACTTCATAGAAGGGGGTGTAGTGGTGTTGTAGGGGCTAGTCGGCTCTGCCAACTAGACCCGCTAGTCAACTAGTAAAGTTAACTGGAGTAGTCAGCTAGGAAGTCGGTCAAATAAACAATTAGAGTTGACCAACCTGACAGTTAAAGAATGTAACAAAAACCCGCACTTAGTTCTTCTCGAAGACGCACAAACCATTTCTGGAAGCTATTCCAGAGGCACTTTACGAATATCTCAGCTAGTCTAATACACAAACTAACCCATGATGAGCAGTGGATGCATAAAATAATAAATGGAGGAAGAAAAAACCTGAACAAGTGGTTCGAGAGGATTGTGCAAGACCACATTGAAGAACAAGAAATCGAAGATAGAGAGTCAGTCCAAACCATCAAGAACAAATTTTATATGGAACTTCACGACGACTTTCTTTGCACTGTTTCGTTATTACTTCACAAATTTCTCATAAATAAAGGAGCAGGATACATCATTGAGTATCAAACCCTCTTGAAAATCCTCCTCCAAACTCTAATTGGAAAGAGAGTCCAGATGAGTGGGAATGGTTCTTGGAATTTAACTGCAAAGATACTAGAGAAGAATGGGAATACTTCTTGAAGAAATGAGCATAGAAGAAATGATGAACACCGTCGACTGCAAGTAAGTCGGGCCGACGTCAAGGGGTTGGATGATCTATGAGATGGTATAAATTTGAAGTTGAAGTTGAAGCACACCCAAGTCAAAAAAGTCAGAATTCAGAAGCAAGATAATTGATTCAAGTGTGAAGTATGAACGTTAAACATGAACCCACAAACCTTCAACGGACATACAAAAACTAGATCGGGACAAGAGACAAAAGAAGCGAGAAGAGTTGTGAAATGAGAGGGATCCCTTAAAATCTCACAAAAAACCTATCCATGAATGAAAAATCACTGGAGCAGCCCTTTAGAGCACCCCAACTGTTCCTGAGAGGAGGAGAAACTTGCAATTGAGCATGAAAATTGGTGGTGCCCAACAAGCATATGATGAAGTCGATATGGAGATCAATGATTCAGGACCTACGGTTTGACTTTCTCCTGTAAGAAGTCCTAGCCCGCATATTACAAAATTCCTTTGCCAAAGACTTCTTGTGGATGCACATTCACCAATGTTGTGGTGCCAAATAGACAATGCTGGCCAGATAAGAGATACGGTGCTCATTGAAGCACAATAAAATCGACCAGAAGACATAGTACTTCATGTAAGAGACCTCATGGACTCCGCCCCCCTACCAAATCTATTATTGGAATATTTGAATTTGACATACAATGATAACGAATCGACGTGACACTGCAGAGGATGATTCGTTGAGTATATAGACAAAGCTTTTCAAATAGATGTCCCAAGTCCAAGAAAAGAACAAGTGCAGTTAGCAATTGAATATATCCCTCCTGAAGACCGATAACAAATTATACTAGTCGAGTCAAATATTTTGAATTTGGCTCAAAGAAACAACTTGACTTCCCAGTCGACTTCGACACAAATCCTCACAATAGTCCCAACCAAAATGAAATATAAGAAAGTGATAATGGGGCTCAACCACATTCCAATCTACGCAGGAGATGAAGATCCCAAAAAACATTGGTTTGTTTGTGAAATGTTTTGGGATGCAACTGATATAACAGATGAAGATAAACAAATGGCACAATTTGGTGCCGCACTTCAAGCTTGAGCCTTTACTTGGTTTATGAACTACACATATAATCAACAATGCTTGAAGTAAAAAAAAATAAAAATTCCTCAAATTCTTTAAGACACAAGACATCAATCACTTGGCGGCTCAAAAATTGAAAGAAATCAAGAAGAACCCGGGAAAAAATATCAGAGAGTATGATAAAAGTTTCAAAAATATTTTGAGACAAATTCCCTATGCCATTGATGATAAACTGTTGGTACAATGGTAAGTAGCAGGCCTATTACAAAAAAATAGAGTACCACTGCGTATGTACGATCTCTCGACATGTGAAGAAATATTGAAAAAAGCACAACGAATAGAAATGGATGATGAAGGTGTTTCAACTTCATTAGTCCTTGAAAAATGACTAGAAGAAAAACTTACAGAATTACAACAATCAATTAAGAACATGTTGATATCCTACAATGAATTATGGTGCACAATCTGTTCCAGCGAAGGCCACACAAAATACTATTGCAAATTCAATGACGCACTAGACCCTGCATCCTCTGAATTCAGATTGAAACATTTTGCAATATATGTGAAGGGGTAACAAATAATGCTATGAGGTACTACCCACAAAACCTAACAAATGTGCGCCCAAATTTGTGTCACATATGAGAGTAGAATAATCACTTGACTCAAGAATGCAGGTTGAACGAAAAAAACTGAAAAAAACATTCACTCGGTATATCACACATAGACAGTCATCCAAAATGTCGATCAAGGTGGAAATGGATATAGAGGTCGAGGTCAAGGAGGCTACCAAGGCCATGGATGACGAAGACAAGGAAACTTTAGCAGAGGACGAGGTCCAAGATTATATTACTACTTCAACTGTTGGAAGACGACCACATCAATCCACATTGTCTAATCAAAGACATAACTGATCTCAAGTTCTTTAATATTTGTGGAGTGGGAGACCGCTCACTTGAAGATTTTCCAATAGTACTCGAAAAAATATTGAAAAAAAGAAATGTAAATCTCTTACATACAATGCCAAAACAAGATATTTTGAATTCGAAGAACGTCCATGTAGTAGCACGCTTGGGAGCCGACGAGGACATTTTTCTAGAACTGCCAAATTGACAGAAGGTGGTCGAACTACATATCCTGATCTGGAACATGAAGATAAACTAATGAGGGAAGAAATTAAATTCTTTAGAAGCATCGACTAGGAGGAAAAAAACAAGGGAAGACATGACAATATCTCAGAAAGTGCGCTAGATGAATTTCTACAACCATTGAAAGAGAAACAATCAGTCAGTCGATTGATAGACCTATTGAGCATCTTAAGAGAATATAAAAAAGAGAAAATACCAATCAAAATTCCATGCCAGTTATCACATGAAGCATAAACAAATGACTTCAACCTTCAAGTATACCTTGAAATAGATGAAAATTTGATCAAACAAGTTGTAGTCGACTTCGGGTCCCAAGTAAATATTTTTCCTAGAGAAACATGGGTTCGACTTGGGAAGCCACCTCTGCAACCTACAATGAATTTCTTGAAGTTAACAGATCATAGGTTTATTGAGCCAATTGGTACACTAAAAAGTGCAATAAAATCTATAATGGGAATCCCGACAAGAGTTGACTTTGAAGTAATCAACCTAGTCGAAGACATTCCTGCCTACCCTGCATTAGTCGGACCACCCTGGGGCCAGAACATGAGGGACACAATCTCTCTCGAAAGAGATCAAATCAAGTTAAAAGGAAGTGGAAGAAAAATATTAATCCCCCTCAATCCAAAGGAAGGCAAACCTTGGGTTGAGACATGGGGTGAAGCACATGAAGCTCATTGACTATATCAAGTCACGAATGAGAAAAAAAATAACATAGAACCCAATAGCCAAGGAGAAATATTACTCAGGTCCCCATTGTCAATATGCCAAAACTAGGATACATAACTATACAATTAGCCGATGGAAAATTATGAGTCACAAGCAAAAGAGTGTTGGTTGATAGAAGTGATACCATTAAGATGATCCAAATCATGCTTTCCAGTACAAGAAATATCTATTGTGGCCGAAAGAAATCTCAAGTAGACACCAACAATAATTCCGACACACTCACACACGAAGCAACCTATGAAGTTCAATGAAAGGAACTCTCCATCAGTGCAGGTCGACAAGGTTTCTAAGTCATTCAGGGAACATGGAAGAGTCCAAAGTCTAGTTGAATTATTTACAGGCCAAGCAACCCGATGTGGGAGACACATGCACCTATATTGTAGATGTGGAACACTGCTACACTTTAATTTGTAGAAATATTTGGTGGGAAAATACTATAATCAAATATCGACATCCCGATGTTCAAACCTAGGTTCGATCCAGTCAGTCACATCCAACAATATGAGAAGGAATGTAAGAAAGAAGACTATAGAGATGAAAGGGTATGGCCTCACATGTTTTCAAACACATTGGATGACATACCCCACAAATGGTATAAAATTGAGGAAGCATGTGGACACACATTCTACCAGAACGAAATAAAAAATAACTTCCTTAAAGACTTTGAATTCATACTTGAAGAAGCATTGTTGAACGAAGAAACAAGAGAGATAAAAAATTTCTTCGAACAACCAAGTCCCGAACAAACTTAGAAAAAATGAAAAACTCAAGTCGATATGGGATTGAATTTGACTTGCAACTTAATATCGACACATAATTCAAATAAGATCATAGCTCATTGAATAAGCATGGAAAACATAAGTTTTCAAGAAAAAAAGTTTTCGATGGAAGAAAACCCATCTAGGAGTACAAAACCATGTAAAAAAAGTCTATTGTGTAACCAAGGAAGAAAAGGAGGAGTAAGATGATACTGAAAAACCTGACTTTCTGTCAAGTTTTAATCAAGTTGTATGAGGAGAATGGCAATTGGACGATTCAAAAGCACCAGAATTGATGGATGCATAAATCAAAACCAAAGAATTTGACATTCCAATTGACGATCGACCAAAAAGGGCTAGAATAGGTGACTATTGGTATGACAAGCAAACTATGGAAATAGTCAACCTGCTAAAATTATATCAAGATATATTTGCACGTGACTACAAAGATATCAAAGGATTGGTACAAGAGATGGTTGAAATGAAAATCAAACTCATCCCTGGTGCTAATCCCGTTAAAAAATGGCCATATAAGCTAGCACACAAATACAATCCCATTGTCCAGAAATAATTGAAGCAATGCTTGTTGTTGGCATTATATATTTGATTGACAAGTTGAAATGAGCAAGCCCCATGGTTGTGCAACCGAAGAAGCATGACCTAAAGAAATTAAGAATCCGTGTCAACTTCCGAGGATTGAATAAACTCATAGTGATCGATCCATTCCTGACGCCATTTGTTGACGAAATTATCAGTGAAGCAGTAGGACATGGATGTTACTCATTCATCGATGACTTCTCTAGATACAATCAAGTACTTGTAGCTAAGGAAGATCAATAAAAAACTACATTTGTCTCTAAATTCAAATCATTTGCATACAAAGTCATGTCGTTTGGCCTAAAAATAGCCCCAATAGTCTTCTCAAGGATAGTGGTGAAGGCATTTCAAGAATATATTTATAAAACAATGGTCATGTACTTTGATGACTAAAATATCTATAGCCTACTAAAAGACCACATCCATTGGTTAAGAATTATGCTGGAAAGATGCAGGCAAATACAATTATTTTTAAACATTAAAAAGTGCATCTTTTCCATGCCTATAGGTATACTGTTGGGCCATATTGTATGCAAGGATGGGATAAAAGTTGACATGGCCAAAATTAAAATCATCCTCAACTTGAAACCACCACTCAACAAAAAATATATCAAAATATTCCTTGGTCACATGGGATATTACAAAAAATTCATCCGACACTACTTCGACATCGCGTTCCCAATCGATGAGCTTTTAAGGAAAGAAGTCGAGTTCCAGTGGAGTTATGAATGTGAAAAATCATTTAAACTATTAAAAGGAAAATTGGTAGAAGCACCCATCCTTCGATTTCCAGATTGGTCAAGGAAATTTCATGTTCATGTCGATGCCTCAGATGTCAATGTTGGCATGGTGTTATCCCAATCGTCCATTGACATGGTCAACCACCCGAACGCATATGCCAGTTGAAAACTAAATAAAGGAGAAAGGAATTATTTGACGACTGAACACGAAGCTTTAGCAATCATTTTTGCCCTACAAAAATTTCGACACTATCTGCTAGCGAATCCCTTTACATTTTTCATAGATCATCAATTGCTGAAATATCTAGTCAATAAACCAGTCCATCAAGGGAAAATATGTTGATGGATACTACTCTTTCAATAATTTGACTTTGAAGTAGTAGTCTGATCGAGAAAGAAGAATGTCGGCCCAGATCATCCATCCAGACTTGAAACAGGGGAAGATATGACAAGGATAGATGATGAATTTCCAAACGCGAATTTATTTAGGGTTGAAGCAGTTCCCAAAGAAATAGAAGAAATTGCATATTTTCTAGAAGAAGGGGAAGCACCTAAAGATCTCTTAGCCAATAAATGAAAAAATCCTAGCCATGAAAGCTGCACCATTCACTCGCAATAATGGATTTCTTTACAAGCTAGGACTTGAAAACATTCTATGAAGATGTACTTTAGAGCATGAACGTGAAGACATCATTAATGAAGCACATGCAGGTCCAACAGGGGGTCACTTTCAAGTCGACACGATAGCCAATAATATCCTTCAAGATGGTCTCTAGTGGTCGAATTTACATAAATACTATCGAGAACAAGTAAAGAAATTTGACAAGTGTCAAAGTTTAGGCTGACCACTGTGGAAGAATGAAATGCCCTTGCACTCAATAAACCCCATTTTACCGTTTGAAATATGGGATATTTCTTTTGTCAGCCCTTTCCCAAAAAGAGTGAAAAGGTTCGGAGAGAAATACATTATTACAACTGTCGAATATTTAACAAAGTGGGTATAAGTAGAACTAGTTGAGAAATGTACAAAGGAAACAACTGCAAAGTTTATTTACAAAAATATAGTAACTAGATTCAGCAGTCCCTTAACGATAATTAGTGATCAAGGAACATACTTTGTCAATAATACAATCGAAGTATTGTTGAAGAAATTCATGATCGACCATAGAAAAACAACTGCATATCACCCACAAGCTAATTGGGCCATCAAATATTTTAACAAAACACTACATATGTGCCTCACAAAAATATGCAGTCTAAATAGAGATGACTAGGATGACAAAGTTCCAACAATACTATGGGCATATAAAACAACATAAAAAATATCGACGGGCCAAACACCCTTTAAACTAGTTTGCGGGCAAGACATAGTGATCCTGCTACATTTCTGCACAGATGCAGGTCAGATAACTTTTGTTTTGGATTTTGATCACATGGTGAATACCAGACAATGCTTCTACCAACTTAACCAATTAGAAGAAGAAATGATGTTGGCACAACAACATCGGGAAATTCAGAAAAGTCAACAAAAATCATGGCATGATTGACACATTAAGAAGACAGACACAATAATGGAGACTTGGTACTACTATATGACAATCAAGTAAAAGGTAAAGTAATCAAGCTAGAGACTGCATGGCTGGGTACATATGTGGTCAAGGACATTCGACCTTCATGAGAAGTACAATTGAAATTCTATAAGGGTACCCTTTCAAGAAATTAGTCAAGGGCACCCTACTGGAAAAAACCTCCTTGGGGGCGCTAGTAGGAATCGACTGGGTTGAAAACCCATCGGGGTGA
This sequence comes from Picea engelmannii, assembly GCA_009831015.1. Classification (NCBI taxonomy): domain Eukaryota; kingdom Viridiplantae; phylum Streptophyta; class Pinopsida; order Pinales; family Pinaceae; genus Picea; species Picea engelmannii. The sequence goes on from ML823894.1 coordinate 77,169, forward strand.
CCCAAGTCAAAAAATGAAATAAAGAAAATAAAGAAAATAAAAATAAAAATAATATATATATATATATATATATATATATATATATATATTTCGAAGAGCAAGTTCAGTTATCAGATGAGACATGCAACACTAATTAAACAAGCACACCAGTCGATCAATCGAAAAAGAAATACATCACCCAGTTGAAGAAAGAACTCACAAGTGCAAACTTCGAAGATCAAGCGAGCAAGGAAAACATCAAGCCAGTGAGCATAAAAACAACACCTCGATTAAACAAGAATACCATTAACAATGCAAGCATGGCCTCAAAAGACCAAATATTATTCAAGTCAACAAGAAAATAGAAGCCGACATGGTCATGCACTTCGATCAGAGGATCTCGACCAACCAGATAAAAAAGTGCAACCAAACATCATAAGTGAACGTCGACCAACCAAAACCAACACGGTTACCATGGACAAACTCAAAGTTACCACATGTCCTAAGGCCCATGATGGCATCAACATGATACCACACAATTTTTTGTGCATTCTCCCAGATTTTAGTAAATGACAAATCCTTTGTGGAAAGCGAGGTGAGTCCAAACAAGGGCACACGAGACTATATCTCACATAGGTAACAGGTACACTGACAGTCCAAAAAATTAGTTGAAGATTATGCAACATGTAAAAGTATAGTTGGCTTCACACCTCCACATTGTTCGCAACCGTCATTTACAATTTATAAAGAACAATAATCATTTCCCCGACACACACAACCACGTGAGCCCGAGACTTGTGCAGATTAGGTTATGTGTGAGAAATCCTTCCGCCCCATCAGCTGTCTTCATAGACATAGACCAAAATCCTTTATAAGGAAACCAAAAGAACAAAGAAAAACCATCTTGCAAGTAATTAAAATCCCCAAAAATAGGCTATGCTGATGATGAATGTCACAGACGATGATCCACATGCGCTCCCCCTCCCTATGGGAGATCATAACTAACCATATTGGATACAGACGTTAGGAGAAGATGTTCAACAATGCATAAAGAAAGGAATGTCCCTCTTAGGCACCATTAGCTCAATCTTAAGGACAAAGGGGCATTTGAGAATTATCCCTAACATGCAGTTTTATCAATTGGCCAGCTTGAAGCAAAAGCTCAAGGTAGGAGATTCAAGGCACTGGTCATGGGTACCCTGCACTGGTGAATGGTGAGGGTTGAGTGGAAGACGTTGGATGTTCTTCCGGCTATCCTGGACCCAAATCATTTCATGGTTGAGTACAAGTACATGGTAGATGACGACTATGGATGTAGACAAAAGAAAAAAAATGTAACAAGTGCACATGCTTTATTGTCACATGAGAAGATGAAGACATATTTTGTAAACCCAAATCATTCCATGGTATAATGGGCCCAACGCCACAGGAAAAATTCCAATGGAACCATCAAAGAGAATCTAAAATAGGGTTCAATGGGATGAGGAGAGTATACCCCACAATGATAGTAACACACCAGCTTTGAGTGTAAAAAAAATATTCTTACCCAGTAAAATCAGTTAAAAACAATTGAAAAGTTGGAGCAGTTAGAATATAAAAGAGGGTAGTAAGAATATGATAAGCAATCTTAATTTTTTTAAAAGAATGGTTTACTTTCAAATAGAAACACCTATAAGTCAACATAGGGAGCTCAACTTAAGTCGACACTTTGGGGAATGAGATATGTTCTCCCACCACATGTTACTAATGACACCGATCATTTATTAGACAACATTTGAAAGATTATGCAACCAATGCAACCATAAAAAAATCTATGAAGCACAGACATCCCAACAAGATTCGACACCAACATCTTCTTTCATTCTCTCTCTCTCTCTCTCTCATTCTCATTTTGTAATAACTGCAAAAAGCGCATAGTAGAAAAGTTTTGTATTTTTCCACACTCCCCTCTTGCTCAGGATGATNGGGGGGGGGGGGGATGTTGTAGGGGCTAGTCGGATTTGTCGACTAGACCTGCCAATCGACTATCCAGGTTGACTGGAGTAGTTGGCTAGGAATTCGATTGAATAGACAATTAGAGTTGACCAATCTGACAGTTAAAGAATGTAACCGACTGGTAACATAATACACACACACACACACACACACCCATGGATATATAATGGAATGTAAGAAGAATAAGTGATTGGCCACATTTTTCTTCATGCAAGGTCATGTTGTGCCAAGCATCAACACCTTCCCTTTTTCTTGTGATTTTTCCAGTTAAGTCATTTTTTAGCCAAGAAAATGGGACCCTCCTTTTTTGACTTGAAAACCTCTTTACTTACCTAGGAGACTGCTCATTCTCTTGACGTACACTAAATATTTTCATTCCCCTTTGGTGAACTCGCTTTATATCTCAAGCTTAGTTTGGTATTGTTTTAATTAACACTTATACATCTTTCGGTGTATCGGAAGAGTTCCTATGAACTTCTCTAATACACTAAAAGATTTCATAAACATGTCCCTGGTACACACCGACAAACTTCTTGTAAACTTATCCGTTACGCAAAACACTGACCAATGAACTTCTTGTAAACTCCTCCGATATGTGAGTTTGGCTATCACCCAAGTTAATGATATCACCTGTGATGCAACCAAAATATTTCCCATAAAATCCTACAGTGCAACCATAAAATTTCCTATCAACCCCTTTGATGCATCACGCTATGTTTTGGCATACTTTCCATCACCTACTCCGGTACTTTTGGAGGAGTTTCAAACAACTCTTCCTATATACAACCAGAGTGCTTCCAGACTCCTCCTCCAAAGAGTTCAACTTTGTATCGGTGCACTTCACATCCTTCACTCTGGTGCAACTGGAATAGTTCTCACAAACTCTATCGATGCGATCAGAGGAGTTTCAAGCTTCACCTCCGATAGAGAGATACCTTTAACGCCAAACTCATTTCCCATATACCTTGAACCTCGGGCCTGGTCTATAAAAGAACGCAACCCACCAGTCTTTGGCCTATTTCCTTTGCTGTCAAAACGAGGGAGAGTGTTGAACATTCATCATTGAAGCTATCCTACCCGAGAAAAGAATCCATATGCCACGAGAGAATTCTTCACTTCCACGCGTCATCTATTGACAAGTAGGTTCTTTGCCCTCAATACCTTTCTTTCTATTTGTGGGCTATTCTCCATTAGGATTATGATTTTCATCATAAGACTTGGCACTTACTTGTTTGTAACTCGCATCTATTTCCCTTTATTTTCCCCTAACTATATCTTTCCCATATTGTTCTATATGTATGACCAAGGCTGTCGATGGAGCTTGCCCCATACTCTACTTTGATAATACGCCCTAACTCTGTGCTCCAAGATATTTACCATATCCATTTGGCTTCCCTCTCGAAGATTCTTTGACACAGTTTGTTTGAGAGGGTCCTGTAAGATTTCCAGACCTACCCATAGAGCATTCACCTCCTACTTGACCTATTAAGCATACCTCTACTCTCTAGTACATATTTTATTCTTTACTAAGCTTGAGGTTGTGGTGATAAACATGCCAGGGAACAATCTTTCCATAAACCTTTTCCTCATTCGAGCCAAGATACAAGCAATCATAGCTAGCATGAACCCTACTTCCAGTACATGATTCATGCAACCATATTCGGTATAATGCCTCTTTCGAGCCGAAGCATTGCATCAAGCTCAACATAACACTTCCAAACCCTAGTTCATTCCTCACTATGATATCCACTACTTAGCCAATTTTGGTTTTTGGAGTGCATCGACGGAGTTCCTGCTAACTCCGTCGAACTCTCGCCCCTCCACACTTAAATAATTGTTAACAACTCCACCAGGGCCTATCAATATGTTTCATCAATGTTGCCAAGATGAATTCTGATCCGGTCGGTGTAGTTCTTGACATTTCCTCTGGTCATTACATTTCCCCATTGGAACATTTCCTTGCAACCTTTCTAGTACCCTTTCCCTTGCATCAAAATACTTCTTAACAACTACGTCGGAACTAATCACTTTATTTTAGTGGAGTTATCAACTTCATCACCGATCTTCACATATCTATTTCAGCGGAATTATTAACAACCTTTTCGGTCATCACATCGTTGTTTCAACGAGCTTATTAACAACCTCGCCGGTATCTATTCCTTAATATTGCCATAGTTTACCACAATTTTTCCGATACCATGTCTATCCAGTCTAGCTTACTTAGAACCAACCTCTTTGATACTATTTATCCAGCTAGAGGAGTTCCCATCAACTTCTCTGACCTTAACTTTATTCATTAGTCGATTTAACACCAACTTCACCGATTCACCTGGATTCTTTCTCAAATAGAGTCATAATTTCTCAAATTCTCACCATGTCTTGAATCATCCTATCTTCCTCAAATGATGACTTCACTCTTAACATTGACTTGAGTGATTCCTTAGGTACCAACATAGGTTTACACTAATGAATTCACCTTGAACCCCTGTTACCACTAAAGATATCAATGATTCACATCATTGTGAGAACTAACATTTTATATTGTTGTTATGCCTTATTTTATTGTTGGTTTGATGCACTAATTATGGTTGTGTTTGTCGCATATCTAGATATGTTTCCTCGCAAGAAAATAGTTAGAAAAGTACCTTCTATAGAAGCTTCCAAAAGTGGAAGCCGACAGGAGGAAGAACCCGATGCACCAAGGGCTATTTATGATGATACTACATGACTCTTAGAGAAATGGGAAACTCCATTCAAGTTGGGGTGAATTTTTCCAGATGTTCAAAAAGAAAAACTTCCTTGTGGACACCAAAGATCAAGATGAGCTCAAAATCTTCAAAAACATCCATAGGTTAGAATTGCGTAGGGTGGTGGCTCGTGCACCAATTTTCCCTTGTGTAGATGCAATCTCATAGATCCTCAAGCACATATATCTTGACATCCAATATATACTCAATTCTAAGGGGAAACCCATAACATCATTCCAAGCAATTGATCTAGCCAAGTATTACCATCTAGAAAAGGGAACTCAGTCACTGGATGATGAACTCCTCAACAATTTCACTCACAAGGTAAATGACCTATTCAAGATCTAGTACAATCCATATAAAACATTCAAACACACACTGTCTAGTGAGTGTCCCATGCACATCACTAAGAGTGCCATATCAACACATCATGGTGATGCTTTGCATACTTTATGTGGAACAATATGCTTCTAAATTAACTTTATCCCTTATGCCTCTATTATATTACTGTGCTGATGAAGGGTCATCATTCAATTGGGTCGACATCCTGTCAACAAACCTAACATAGTCCATCACAGTTGTCAAGGATACCTCTCTAGGCCAATTCCCAAGCTTTCACATGTCTTCTTATCTAATGGATATTATGTGCGTGCGCCATCAATATCCCAAGATGGGTTGGGCCTGGAAACCAACCGACATATCTGTGCATATCTACTGCAAAGTTCTTTGGGAGCACAAATACATGATGAAGTACCACATGATCTGTGACCACTTCTTAGAACCTCTCTATGAGCCCATCTTCTATGCACTAGCTTCGTGTATGACTGATAAAGCATTGGAAATAATACAAAAAGATTGGATATTGGTACCTTATGGAGCACAAAACTTATATAAGACTGTATAGAGCTACCAAACCTCCAAATTTGTTCCTAAGATTTGTGCTTGATCGAATAGTGCTTCAGGAGATAGCCTATCAAACTGTGATCTATGGAGTCGGGGAAAAACTATATCGAGACAAGAAGGCTATATAGCTCCTGCTATTGTTGTGGGTCAGCTCATACTTGTTTGGAAGCATTAATAAATCCCAAGCAGAGATGGAAACATTGCTATCTTTCCACTTCAGAGAAGAAAGGTTCCAGAGACACGATTGAAATAAAGTTGTCAAAGAACATTGCAGTAAGTACAAACACCTATGGGAGTACACCTTGACCACATGGGAGGAGGAAGGAGTACACTACGGTGCCCACACATACGATGAAGTTATTGCTTAAAGGCATGGAAAATCATTGGGTAGAATCGTCGATGAAGAGAAATCCCACAAAGAAGCTTGGAAAAGAGACGAAGAAGAGGAAACAAAAAATTAAACTTCCACAACAACATCTAAACACTCCTAATCAGTCGAGGAGGAGGAACCAACAACTGACAAGAAAATAAGAAAAAATGAAAAGGTCCAAAAGAAGAAAGACGATGCTGCCGAGAAGAAAAGAAAGATAAAAAAAAGCTAAGGCAAAGGTAGAAGATGATGTAGAAGCAACAATAGTGGCAGGGGAAGCAAAAGAAAAGGCATCAACCAAGAAAGCAACAGAGGATGAAAGAGAAGCAAAAGCAACATCTAAAAAGGAAGTCACATAAGAAACAACAACAACAGAACAAAGAGCAGAAGATGAAGTTGCAACTAAAGCAATTGAAGAAGAGCAACAGAAAAATGATGAATAGGCTCTAAACATCGACACCTCACCGATGGACACTAACCTCTTGGAAACATCAAAACAATTCCTAGCGATCACCTTCAATTCAGTGAAATGGAGTTGGGGCTTCGCACACCGTACAAGCCTAGAAAAGTGGCAAACTTAAAGAAGTTCAAATTTTACAAAGCCACTAGTAGAATTGTATAAAAATAGGTCAGGAAAGTTCTTGTCATGAGAGGAAATCCATTATAATTCCTCATAGAGACTACAGTGGTTGAGGATATCATCCAAGACCCACTTTCCATAGCATCCTTCGACATTGTTGGAATATTGAGAGTGGGGGTTGAATCAGTATGAGCACTTTTACCACTTTCAGTTACAAAATATATAAAATTCAACTTTATCAACAATATTCAATAGTTTATCACTTATGCATTCAGTATATCATTGCATCATAAAAAATATCATTCATTAGTGCATAATAAACAACCATAGATACACAATACACCAAAATTTATGTGGAAACCCAAATGGGAGAAAACCATAGAATGATTTCTTATATATATCAAGAATACATTTATTGGAAGCACCAACTTTCAAATTCTCTAGCACCAACTGGAAGGAGGCACCAACCCCCTGATTTATAGGCACCAACCTTAAGGAAGCTACAACTCCATGAATTCTCCAACTACAACCCCGTGATTTACAGGCTCCAAACTGAAGGAATATCCAACTCCCTAAGTTCTCTGGCTCCAACCAGAAGGAGTCTACGACCCCCTGATTTATAGTCTCCAACTTGAAGGAAGATCCAAATATACGTGTTCTCCAACACCAACCAGAAGGATGCTACAACACCCTTTCCTTACCCTGTCCCGCCACCCTGAAATATCAATGTAGACTCAAACTGTCATTACCATTGATACTTCCTCTTTCATCAACCAACCTATCACTTTTACTGTCACATCAACCAATCATTATCACTCCGTGACATCAACCTGTGCCTGATGATCGACCAATCATCCAACCTGTCACTGTCCTTGTCATCGTCACTATCATTGATATATCATCATCGATTAGATTCACTCACATGGATACCAAAACCATCACCATACCATGTACATCAACCATGTACCACAACCTGTACCATACCATGTACAAAAACCTGTACCATACCATGTACAAAAACTTGTGCCATTCCATGTACATCAACCATGTACCACAACCTGTACCATAAATATGTCTCACACCATGCACTTAAGATGTTCCTCAAGCATGTGCCAATGTCTCCACAAGATACCAAATACATGTTGCAAGCATGCACCATAAAATCACCAAGATGTGTTTCAATGTCATCAATCATGTACCATAAGGTATGCCAAGTATAGGTACCATAACATTAATGATCAACCATACACCTCAATTGTATACCAACACCATGTTCCAAGCATCAACTATGTACCAAATTACGTTCCTCAACCAAGCACCAAAGAATGTGCCTCATACATATGCCACCATATACAATATGATATCATCAATGAAGTGCCTCAAGCATGTGATAACATCACCATGACATATACCAAACCAAATAACAAGATAGCCAATATATGCTTCTAATCAATGTATAATAACATCACCAAGATTTTCCTCAACCATATTCCCAAATCTCCAAACCATGTGCCACAATGTACCTCAAGCATGTATTACCATGTACCATATGCCTCAAGTATATGCCAATGTCACAAAGACATGCCTCTAACAATGAACCATAACATCCATAAACAAAGTACCAAGGATATGTCTCAAGCATGTATCGATATCAACAATACATGAACCTCAACCATATGCAACCATGTACCAAAAGGCCTCCAAGACATGCCTTAAGCATGTGCCAAACCATCCATACATCAAATACATAAAGACATACCTTTACTCATGATGAAACTTGATGCATACCATCTCAGACCCCACAACAACCCTGTTGTGTCATCATGCCTTGCTGCAACCTGGACCAAGCATCCTTTTTCAAAACCTTTTCACAAATCTATGACTTTCTCCACTACGACCCACGAATATTTGTGCCTTGCTCCACTGTGACTTGCGAATGTCCACGCCTTGCTCCATTGCAACCTGTGGATAACCTCAAAAAGTTAATTTGTAGACTTTTCTCTTCGCTTTCTTTCACTACCTCATATATGCTACAAAAATATTTACCAAAAGATCACTTGAAATATAGATAATCATTGAGCTTGTGTGTGTGAGAATGAGATGTTTCTTTAAGTGTATTTATACTTGTCCATGTGACTTATTTCCTTAAATTTAGGGATGACATGTACTTTCTTGTTATAACCATTTTACCCTGTTATCATTGAGTAAATTGTTTGGCTAAAGAAACAACTTACATAGGTAACCACAACACCACTTTAGAACTGGACACTAGACTATTTTGTTCAGAGAGGGATCTCTCTTGTCACTTAGTCTTTAATAGATAGGTTTTCTTTCTAGATTGATGGCTAGGTTTTGATGATTGACGAGATTTTTAAGAGTGTTTCTGGCAAGAAGGATAAGGATCTCTTGAGTAATGGAGTCAACCCTTGAAAACGAATAAAAACAATGGCTGGTAGGTGGAACTCTTCCAAGGATCAAAGGCTAAGTAGGTGATGAACTTTCATTTTTAAATTTTATGTGTTAAGTGAAAGAAAAATGGAACATATAAAAAAATCAGAGCACCATGAAAGATGAATTCTGATAAGTTAAGAATGGAACACAAAGTTTAAATCATTTGAATCTAAAGCACCATTAGGATGAATTTCATACCCTTTAATATTCAATTTAAATAGATGAAAAGAAGACGAGGAATAAGAAAACAAGATGTACATACAAAGACTAGAGCACAAATTTCAGGCCACCATCGTTAGAATCTTTTTCTTGAAAATTTCTGGACTTCTGCATTTGTATTTCATTCAGATTCAAAATATTTTTACAATATCAAGCAAAATGTCCTTGCTTCTGCCAACCCCTTTTTACATCAAAAGTGATCAAACATATAAGAGCCTATTGCCACACTAGGCTACTAGGAGTCGAACTACTGCAACCTATAATCATGGATCTGGTTACATTGAAGGAGAAGAACTCCTAAACAACTTTACTAAAAATAGTAATCCGATTTTGACCATCTTAAATGTAAAACAAAATATCTTTTACAATCATAGATCTTGAGTAAAATTCAAATATGTTGTTGTGATGAATCACCAAGTACATATGTAAACCACTTTGAGGCATCCCATGTTTTCTTGAGCAAATCTGCCACCTTTGCATAACAAATTGAAGCTATTGTTGCACAAGTGCTACCTACAACATTTGTGCAACACACTTCATTTTGTTGAAACCCGTGCAGATCTTGGTGGCAACAATTCACTGGATACATGTGTTTACCTACAATATATTGTATACCAATCACCTCATGTTGTCCTTTCTAATCATGCGTGCCTACAACATTTACGTAGCGAGAGCTCGCTACGCAAGTGCTGTGCATGACAATTTACCAATCCAAAAACTGTAGCTATGCTTAGGAAATGATTTTTGCTGTCACCCTTTTATAAAAACCTTTCTCCAACATTATGTGCTTTGTAATTCCTCAATATAATCTCACATAATGAGCACAATTGATATGACATAGTCAAAACTTTAGCTGACCTCTTACACTAAAAAGAGAAAATTGTAAGGTTTCTTCACTCATATCTCTGCAATCTCAGCAAGAAGGTTCGGTCTATCTTTACCTTCTCCATCAAATCTCATTTGTAACTTTAAGGACCTGCTTTTTTTTCTCAATGACAAATTTTGCCTCTTTAAGTTCTGAATTTGCTTGGATAAACGTGCATTTTTCTTCAATTTTAATTGGGCAATTGAAAGTGCTTCACAAGAATTTTGGTAGATGGTACACATTCTTGGAAATGCCTTTGTATCCTCTATTCTAATGACATGTTCTCTTCCTTGAGATGGATAATTAGGTCTCGGGCCCCTTTTAATTGTTTATTTAGCCACTTCACAGTTTTCTCACCCTCTCCAGGTGATGCATGGGGTTTTTCAATCTCTGCAGGTTGGCCCTGCACATCTACACTCTTTTTCCTGGTTGAGGACCTTGTTACAGGAGCTGAAGGTTTGGCTAAAACTACAGTCTTGGGACTTTTCAAAACTTCCTTCTCCTTTGATATTTCATTTCTATAATCTGCCTTAATTTGTGGTGTCTGTGCCTCAGGAGCCTTCTCTGCCAATTTCCTTTTCAATTCTCTGCTCTCCTGGTAGAACTGAGCTATAACATGCTGAGCTTCTCTGAGTTCTTGTTGTATCTCCCTAACCTCTGAATATTTATCCCCTAACTTCACTTGTTCTTCATCCATATCTCGAGTTGCAACTTCAACAAAATCCGTCTGTACTGTGGGTGTGGAAAGTCTTCTAGCAACTGACCTTGTGATTTGTCTTCTGGGTGCCTATATCTCTTTTGGCTCACCAATGAATTGTATCCTCCTACCTCTCTTTAGAACTGGATGGCTTGGTGATGGGCCCTCAATCTCTTTTCCCTTTCCCTTTTCATCAAAACTTCCTCCTTTTCCTCTTGAGCTATTATAAGGCAATCTTTCAACAGACAAGGGGGTATCTCCTTTGGGATCCAAGGGAATGTTTGCTGATGTCAAGAAAGAATCCCAGTCCCTGTTTAGTTTTCTTAGCTCCGCAATCACTAAGAACTTTACCAAGGAGAAGTGGAACATGATACTCTTAAGTTGTTCATCCCTAGCTTGGACTTTATCTGCCATTTTTCCTAAGCTTCTCTACAGGTAAAAAGGTAAGTTAAGGGGAATTTTTTCTATGAAATGCATGAGGAGTCTTATATGGTACTGGTACACCCAATCAAAACTACCCTCACATGTGAAATACCTTTGGATTACTCTCAACAACTTTTCATAGGGTTCCAAAACATATTCCCTGGGGATAGTGGCACCGATCTTATGCTTTCTATACTTAGGCTTGAGGAAATCAATATAAAACATAAGCTCCAGAGACATACCTTTAAACCATTTCTCTCCCTATATTGGAATCTCTGTTGCAACTACTATGGTCTCCTCTGATACTAGAAAGGTGACCTCTACAATGGTTGTCTTGACACCATTAAAGTTCGGGGCACTCTCCTTTGTCAACTGCACGTTATAGCCCTGGATTCTTTCACAAAATATCATACACCCAGTTTGTTCAAAAGACACTCTGTAGGTAGGGTCTGAGTTTACCAAAGTCAAATCTTGTGGCTCATACCTCAACACATTTCCTTCCATGTACTTCTTCTTTTCCTGCATTGTCATGGCTCTGTAATTTTTTATTTGCAAGGTAAACTTTCAAAACTGTTAAAAGTAGATGGGTCTTCAAAACTCAACAGGAAAGCTTGCGCAACAGTTTAGTAGGGCTAGGTTTTTTTATTGAAATAAGTGTAACATGCTTTCGTTGTATAAGAGGAAAACTATTCAGGAGATAGGCTAGCATAAACAACAAGATTCAATGGTTTTTTCATAGTAATACAAAGAACAAGGAATGCGTAGCAAAAATCACAGCAACAATCTTTGCGTAGCAAGGAATACTACAAAGAGTTTGTGTAGCAAGGGGATTCTTCACATGATTTGCGTAGCGAGGGAATTGTTTGTGTAGCAAAGGATTTTGAAGCTTAATCGAGAGGTCATGGATTATGCACAGGTCGAGGGCGAATGAAAATGGACAAAAAAGTGGCAAAGATGCACGCACAAGTGGATAAGGAGCGAATTTGAAAAGGAAAGTACTCGTTTATAGATGATAAGACTTCCCAATCCAATTCAAGTAACTTGTGCAACAAATTTGAGCAGTGCACACATGTTTTGAGTTTGCCAACAGTACAAATGACATGAGACATAATCATTGTCCCTTTTATGACCTCATCATATGTAATGATGAACAATGATACCTTTGACATGACTTTCATCCCTAACCTAGGACTCGACTTTGACACATAATTTCCTATTTTGTGACATGATTTCAAACTAGGAAAATAAGGACCTTTACAAATCTTTCAACATGATGGACTCTTATACCCCTTTGATCCCTTGTTTTTCATGATGGTGTATTATGAAATAGATACAAAACCTTTTGACTCAGACCTATGACTTGACTCTCCTTTGATATGCATATTTCCCTTTATTTGATCAATGACCTAAGGCTTTTAAATCACCTCATGAAACATAACACTCACTATGACTTATTTTGGAATGCCTTGATCTTTCTAAGACCAAGGCATGACTATGAAAACTCAGAAAAAGCCTTTAAACCTACACCAAAAAACAAATATGTTAACGTTTGGCTCCAATGGGGATGCTATCCTCCTAGTGAGGTAGCAAAGAACAACAAACCACATGCCTGACCATTGGGCTTTATTTGGCTAAAAAAAAAAGTGATAAACAAACTGTCTGACGAGACTTATTTGACATAATTTGACCATACTCAACATAAAATTAGGGCCTTCACCTCAAGCTTCAATTTCTACTGATTATTGACTTTAACTACTGAATACATGAATGTTTATTTACAATGAGATGAACAAACCATAAAACTTTAAGCAAGGTAGTGCTTGAGAAACCTGCCATTCACAGGCCCTCCACCAATGATGTCTCCATTTAGTTCTTGCAGTAGATAAAAAATATTCCCATGATAGGCATCAATTTTGTATGGTCCTAGCGAGAGGTAGTAAAACTTTCCATGCTTACCCTTATATTCATTTCTTGCATCCCATTTCAACTCCAGATCATCTACCTTGAAATCATCCACCTTTGTATGTCTGTCGAAAACCCTTTTCATTTTGTCCTAATGCAGTTGTGAGTTGTTGAACAATTTTTATCTCATTTGCTGCACATGGATCAATTGATTTATCCTTCTTTGAGCATCATTTGGTTCAAATTCCTGTTCTTGCAACAACTTCATCACTAGCAGTCCTAAAGAAGTAGGGAAAACTGCATCTGTGCCATATACAATCTGAAAAGGTGATGTAGCAATAGACCTCTTGGTGGTGATCCTATCAACCCATAATGCATAAATAAGTTTCTTGTGCCAAGCCTTCTTGTTTTCCTGTAAAAGATTCTTAATAATTCTTGTCAATCTCTTGTTGGATGACTCAGCTAACACATTTCCATGTGGGCAATAAGTTGTGGAATGACCAAGGGTTATGTTGTAATCACCGCAATTTTTTTCCATTTTCTTGCACTTGAATGCTGCTGCATTATCAATAATGATTTTGACTGGACAACCAAACCTATATAGAATATTGCTTTCCAAAAATTGAATGATAACAACATCAATAGCTTGCCTTGTTTGAATTGGTTCAATCCATTTGGTGAAGTAGTCTGTGGATGTCAATATCCATCTGTGCTGAGCTGAGGGTGGTGGATGAATTTACCCTATAAAATCAAGGCCCCAATGCCTGAATGGTGCTTCAACAGAAATAGGCTTCAAAGGAAAGGGAAACAATTTCCTTTGTCCATAAAAAATTTGGCATTCATGACAACTTGATACCTCCTTGTACACATAAGAGAATATGCTAGGCCAATAAAACCCAACTCTTAGTATTTTATCCACTGTGGTTTTCCAATAATGGTTACCCCCACAGTCACCTTTATGGAATTCTGTAATGGCTTGCTTCACTTCATATTCTAATAAAAAACTAAGAAAAACCCCCCCATGGGCCTTTCCAATACAGAGAACCATCAAGAATACATAATTTGACAGCTTTCAATTTCAGAAATATAGCTTTTGTTTTACTGACTTCGGGAGGGGATTGTAAATTTCTCAGCACATAAACAATATCAACATACCATGGAGACTCAATAAATTTATGAGATACCCGAGGGACTGTTTCTTCATTTGAATTTTCTGACACAGTTGTAATAAAGTTTATTCCCAAAAATATCATAATTTGACTGTGTCATAAGCTTGGAAAGCCCTTGGACTTTGATAAACTTTGTAGGCTTTATTTCCAGGTCATATTCCAACAAAACAACAATCCATTTTCCTTGTCTTCATTCCGAATTAGATTGAGTCAAAATGTCCTTTACAACATTGCTAGGCACATAAGTAGTAACATGATAATGCAAAATGTAAATTCTGAATTCTTTAAGGCCCTTTACCAATTCATATACTTGTTTCTCCATTATGTCATACTTCAAAGGGGAATCTCTCAAGGTCACGCTGTAGTAGGCTTTGGGGCTTTCAAAATTCTTTTCATCCTTCTGCAACAAAACCCCAACAATAGTATGCTATGATGCAAAAGAGAACAAGATTAAATCTTTTGCAAAATCTAGATTGACCAATAATGGTGCCTTGGTCAATGCTACTTTAATATCCTCAAAATATTTCTTGGCTTCAGGAGTCCACTTTATGTCACTGCCCTTTCTGAGCATGTTAGCAATATACTTTATGATTTTAGCCAGATTAGGGATAAACCTTCTCAAAAAATTTAGTCTTCCAAGAAAAGACTGTACCTCCTTTTTGCTCTTAGGTGTGCCAATCTTTAGAATTGCATCCACTATGTTGGGATCTATCTTTATTCCTTCTTTTGAAATGATATGACTAAGTAGTTTTCCCTTTTCCATTCCAAATTTGGATTTTTTGGGATTTAACGAAATGCCAAACTTCCTACATTTCTAAAAAACCCTTCTCAAATGTTTTAGATGCTCATCATCAGAATATGAAAACACAGTTATATAATCTAAATAAACGACAATGAACTTATCTTTATCATATACATAAGCTATGTCCACATCCCTTTGGAAAGTTGCCCCTACATTCATGAGCCCAAAATGAATTTTGGCATACATGAATGTACCCCAGGGCGTTGTGAAGGCTGTTTTTTCTTGGTCCTTAGGATACACCATGATTTGGTTGTATCCAGAAAATCCATCAAGCATCGATATTTTCTGTGATCCAACCACTTTCTGTAGAATGTAATCCATCTTGGGAGGCAGGTAATTGTCTTTGAGGGAGACCCTATTCAGATTCCGAAAGTCTACACATAACCTGATTTCACCACTTTTCTTTATGAGAGGTACTAAGTTATCCAACCATTTAGAGAATTTTAAAGACACTATAATCTTAGCATCAAACAACTTTCTTACCTCTTTCTCAATCAATGGCAACAGCAAAGGATTAATCCTTCTCAATTTCTGTTTGAAAGGCTTGTGATCATCTTTTATTGGAATTACATGCTAAATCACCTTCGTATCATAAACTTTCAAATCCTCATAGCTCTAGGAAAAAACATTTGGGAAATCCTTCAATAGGCTGATATATCTTTTCTTGATTTCTAGACTAAGTGTCTTGGACAATTTTACAATTTTGGGGTCTTCTTGAGTCCCAATGTTACAATATTATGTGTCTTCATGATTAACAATGATCTTAGGATATCTTGCCACATCGTTATTGTCAAAAATCTTTTCCAATGGAACCAAGCCCTTGGGAATGATATTATTTTTGAGCTGAACAATATCTCTACCAACAATATGATTTTGAAAACAATCATCATTTTGTTATCACCCTGTAAATTCCCAGAGGTTGTTGTGAGGTAAGAAGAAATCTATTAGAGGTAACCTTAACCAACCACTTCGAAACTGGGAGCTAGCCCTACCATTTTCAAAGAGGGATCTCTCTGTAAGTTTTAGATTTGTTTGGACTTTCAATATTTTAGGCTAGTTAAAAAGAATATAACCGAGTTGTTTGTATTATTTTAAAATGAAATGGTTGAATATCACTTACACTTCCATTGGGATATGGGGTCTGTTTTAAAAAAGATGGAGGTCAAAGACAATTTTTATAAGATTCGTTTTACAGGGCGAGATAGTGCTAATGCTGGATTCTTTAGGAATAAAATGGTGTATTGCTGAAAAAGGTGAAATATCAGTTAGAACAAAAAAACATTTAAGAATTTCTTTGTTATAACATCAGAAGAAAAACATTTAAATCTATAAAAGATTAAGAACATAGTACACAATGGCAAATTCTGCAACTTTATCTTCTTTTAAAGATTAGATTTAGAAAAACAATATGATAACTGAGAAAGAAAAACTTTTTACGAAGACAGAGGAAACTTCACCAACAACTAACACACATGAATCCTGTGAAACACCTCTTTGTATTACTGGAATAACCTCTTGATAAAAATTACAACGATTACAACTTGCTTGGGCGTAAATATCAACCCTCAATAATTCTAAGTTTGAAATATTTATAATCAAAGTTACAAACAACCCTGTCATTAATGATCAAGACGTGGCAGAGTCTGAGTCAACTAACTAGCTAACAAGATGCAGAAATGTAGTAACTGATGATGATGTGTCGAATCTCTCATGCTGATTTCGGGAAAGACCATTGGTGAGTCATTCATATGACTTTGACTGCGCTGGACGCTGAGTTGGACGAGACTTTTACCTTTACTCAGTCAATTCACACAACTCATCCCATATTTGTGTGCTTGGGATGGTAACTTTCAATAGCCAGCGATGGATTTCATCCATCTTGGTGTACTTAGAAAAAGTCGGCTTGGTGAGGAACATGTACTTGATTTCATGCCGTATGTTGAGGTCAGGCTGCAAAGTCTCCAAGAACTCTTTGCCTGTGATGCTGCCCTGTATCCCTGAAAACTTGGAACTGTCTTTGGACATGGTGGCAATATTTTGCTTATAATCAGATAAAGTCATTAATTTATCATTTAGGACAAGTAGACCAGGAAGGCCCTTTTTCCATAAGGCTTCAAGCTTGTTAAAAAATCTCTGAACTCCAATGTCCATGTTCAGAGCTTTCTCCTCCAATTGCAACATTAATCCTCTTTTAGTCAACACTCTTTTTACTTCGAGGATAGTTTATGTTTTTTCTTCAACTTTTAGTTCTTCAAGCTCTTCCTTGGTTTTTGAATTCAGAAACTTGATGATCTCGTTGGCTGATAAGGGCATTTCATCCAGTTCTCTTCTTATCCCGTCAATGGCCTGCCTTCTCTTTAGCACCAGATCATGTTGTTCAAACATGATTTGCACCATGGGCCAAATCTTGTTTATGGAATTAGAGATGTCTTTCTAGATATTTTCCTTAGCCTCTGCTAATGTCTTTCCTGCCACTATTTGTTTCTGGAGCTACTGTATTTCCTGCTTAAGCTTCTCTGATGCTTGTCTCTCAACATTGTATCTTGTTTGGAAAGAAGACTTGAGTTCCTGGAGATATTCAACCTCCATTTTTAGCCTATTGATCTCTGTTCCTTGCAGATTCATCTCCTCCATGGACTTTGCTAGCTCCACAGTCTTTTCTAATGCTGTCAATGGAGTTGCCGATGGAATTTCTACTGTAGTGGTCGTTGGCATAACTGTTGTGCTGGCTTCTTCCAGGGGAACTGCACTCAATGGAATAACTTCCATCGGGGTTGATTGCTCCTTCACTTTCAATAACCTTTCCAATTCTTCCTCCATTTCCTTTATCTGTGCGTTCTGCTGCATGATTAGCTTCAACCATTCCTCTTTCTCATCTTCTGCTTCAGCTATTTCTTTAGCTTGTGAATCCTC
>ML823895.1:7188-24861 GCA_009831015.1 Picea engelmannii
TTGCTGGGTTTTCTTCCCCTAGAGGGTTTCCCAGGATAAATGTTGTGTCTATTGTGGATGTGTATTTCTCAGTGATCTTGTTTATTTTATGCTCTTATCTTATGAAATGCAAAGAACTATAATGTCAGCATAAAACATTAACAGATTGCACGGTCTGAAATAACATGATGTTTAAAACTATCGTCGAGCTCTGCAATGGAAAAATTCTCATTGGTAGTAGAAATGATGCCAACCATAGATTTATTTGGTGGGTGATGATCGAAGGTCTAGACTAATTGTGGGATTGGAATTATCACGTTGTTTAATTCTCCCTTCGTACTCTGCAATCAATCCATGTCATTGATCTAGAGCTTGTGTATCCAATGGTCCTAATTTGATCTGATCATTGACTAGTCCTCTAACGATCCTTAAGCCCACAGTCACGCATATGACCAACGTGCAATGAAAATATAAAAAAATATATTTTCAATGAATGTCTAAGATCCTTCATCGTCATTTCAACAAATATTTTTTCTTTGAACAAGAGGTAGGGGGCCTAATAGGTCATCTTGGGATCCATGCTGGTGAGTTTCTCGAGGAGTCCAAATGCCTAGAACCCCCTCCATACCTTTTCACTATGCGTCGATAAGATATGGAGAGTGATGTGTGTTACACATCAAAATTACTCACTTCAATAGTGTCCCAAGTGTCGTCATTACAAGTGTTGTAAGTGTCACATCTTGTCCGCAAGTGTCACATCTTGACCACAAGTGTCGGAAGTGTCACAAACATCATACTTCCGTCTTTCCTATGTCGTTCCTCTAATGACATCATAAGGACACTTAAGACACCTCAAAGACTGGTTTTGAAGAGGAGAAATCACTTGACAAGGATTACAAGCCTTTTGCCACTGGAAAAACTACTTAAAAATGATTTTTGGAAGGCAACACTCCCCTACCCACTGTCAGGGATCATCGACTCTCCCTAGACTTCTTTGGGGGAGCATTGAAATGCTCTGTGCACCCTTTTGGGGGAGCGCTACTCTTCCTGAGAGAATTTTGGTTTGTTGAGATAAATCAGGGAAGAATCCCCTCAATCTCTAAAGTTGGTTGGATTCGAATATGAGTTCAAGGCATGATATTAGGGAAGATACACAACTAAAGGAGAGGAATCCTCAACTTATCCCAAATATATATCAAGTGGTTGGGCCTCTCCACTCTTATATAAGGAGGCCTTCTCATGGTGAAAGGTACATGAAAATATTAGAGGTATGAAACCTATGATCTCATAGGAAACATACAGTACATGGATAGATGGAGATTGATAATTACACCAAACTTATGATCCCATAAGTGAGATTCCATTGAAGCATAATCAATGTAGATTACTTGAGCAAAGGGGTTAGACAAGGAGAGATGGAAGAATTTGTTTCACCTTCATTAGAGGATTGTAAGTACTCTTCATTTGTTCTCATTAATATACATATAAGCTTGGCTTGTTTCTTTCAAGTTTGTGTTGGTTCCACATAAAATTTTCTCTAATATATAGATCTATTTTTGAGCTAATGTCAATAGAATAGGAATCTTTTTGTATCTTTGTTTGTTCTATAGGACCTATCGAGGAGCTTGGGATTGAAGCTCAACTTGGACTTTGTGAGGACAAACGCCATTTAAAAAGGTACACTTTTATTCTTCCTCTTAATTCATTATCTTAATTAGATCTAAAAGGATGTCAGTGACCAATGATAGCACCCTTTTTGTCTTGGTTTTAGGGGTCTAGATACCAAGAGGGAATCTGCTTGTCCGCAGGAGGATTCACCTGTAGCAGAAATTGGCAACTCCACTAGGGAGGAGCTCTGATTTTTTTTTCCTTTCCTAGATCTTGTTTTGGCCCTTTTCCCACTTCTTTACCTTCTCCATACTATCTTTGATTCTTAGATATGATTGATTGGCTCTTGATTTCATCACCTTCAAGTTGATTGACTGAGTTTTCTTGATTCTTTGATTTTCTGGGAATTTTTTCTGAATTTTTAGAGGCCAACGCCCCCTACCCTTGCTACCAGGGCATTGACACTCCATACTAGGCTTACATAGAGCATTGGAATGCTCTGTTACCCCTTACACGAGAGCACTTCCCCTTTTCTGTGCAAAATCATTTACGGTTTCTTTTTTTAAGGTTCAATTTTTGCTTTTGGCACTTGCTCAGGGTCTTATCATCTTAGCATATCTTTATCTTGGCCTTCAACACTCTTCTTTCTAAGAATTGATCTCTTCTTGTTTGGAATTTTGATGTTTTTCTTCCTTACCTTGAAGTCACTTTTTGTCTTTGTTGATTTAGAGTCAACTTACTGTTTTCTTCTCATTTATTTGACTGAGTGGAAGCTTTTGTGAGGAAATTCAAATGTCTATGCACCATTCCATTTGATATTTGAGGTCATTTTCCCAAGAAATTAGTTTTGAGTAGTTCCTCTTTCTCCCTATCGTTTCTTGGATTTTTCTTCGCATTTTATTGTCTTCCTTGAATGCTTGCATTTCAAGTAGCAGAATTGCATGGTTTTTTTTTTTGGGCATTGTGCATCTGTAATGATGAATGTTTTCTCCTTCTCATTGCATAGTTTTCATCGAAATGAAAAGATTGCATATTCATCTCTTTGCAGAACTTTCGAGTCGGTCAAAACATCATATTGTCCATTCCATTTTCCTTTTGAGTAACAACAGCCTTAAAAATCAAGCGCTAAACTAAAAATTGATTAGACATTTTTACATTTTCTGGTAGCAAACCTACATTAGATTAGTTGTAGGGATTTGGAATAGGTGTGAAATATAACTTTCCAAAGCTACAAACAAACATAGGATCTTGTGTTAGGGAGTGGTGAAATCCAATTGCTGTATTTTGTCCTAGGAATCTCTTCTCACACAAGGGTCAATCACGAGGTCGTATTAAGACTGATAGAGTTACTCATCCTACTTTGTTAGTATTGGTGTGGAGATTCGACATATTATAGGGGTCTCTTGAAGGTATACCCACAATGATGAGTGGAATCCTTTCAAATTGATTTTGGGCTAGATACCCCGCCCTTGCGTGTGGATCAGACTGTAGACTGTTTCTCTGGGCATCATTGTTGTAGTTGGTAACCTTAGTGGCCTATCTTTTTAGGGTATTTACACAAGGTGACTGTGGAGGGGAAAGTCTTCACAATACTTGGAATTGACATTGGCCAGAATCACTCGGGCTCCTTGGAGGGTATACCCACAATTATGTGTGGGATATTGCACCAGGGTATAAGTCTGTTAAGCAAGTCGTCAATGTAATTTTTTCACCCACTCTATCTCAACTCCTTCTTACTTTGTTCCTGTGACGTTGGATTTCATCACCAACTAGTGTCCTCATTGTGAGAAGGTTTTGTTTACTTGCTTGCTTACTAGATTTTTAGAGTGTGTTGTTTGTTCTCCCTAGTAGAATCTAGGTTGGATCTTTTTGTTTATGGTGTCAGTTCCCAGAATGACCAATGAAGGAACCCCTTTTTCAGGGGAACCCTTTGTTTTTCCTTCTTACGAAAACATTGGTCCTCCTTACATTGCTACTTTGAGCCTTTAAGGTCTCATAATTGGGTTACCATTATGGTTGTTTTCCACTCCGGTGATCTCGAATGCAGGTTCTTCAGATGTAAGAACACTACCCACACATCAACCTCATTTCGACCTTTCTCCTTCTTCACTTGTTAGGTCCCCTTCCATTTCTCCTTCTTCGCCTAGTGAAATCTCTCAAGCGAGTAGCGAGATCTATAAGAAGAATAATAAATGGAAAGAGAATAAGAAGAACTAGAAAGGGACCAAGTCACCAACTACATCAGATGTTGGATCCAAGCAACCAACTACTATTAATAGTACTGGGAGTGTTTATAAAGTTGATAATATTAAAACGAAGAATCTGAAACCCAAATTCCCTTGTAGTCTTTGTAAGGGTGATCACTTTCTGAGGGATTTCCCTGGTATTCTCAAGGTCTTAGAAGTGCGGTCCTCTACATCATCATCCCCTGCTAGACATGCTGATGATGCCCCGTCAACTAGTGAAGTTAAGGTTGGTAAGAAGAAGACAACAGTCAAATTCCCTTGTATGTTATGCAAAGGTGATCATTATTCTCACCTTTGTCCTCGTATGGATGAGGCTTCTTCTCTTTTGGAAAAGATTCAACTTCCAAAAGGTTATCGTAATATTTCCCCCAACCCATCGTTAGTTGATAGAATGGTCAATACAGTTCCATCCCCGGTCAATTCATTTGATTAGGTAGTCAATCTAGTTTCATCCTCGGTTGAGCCACTCACCAAAGTAGTTGATCTAGTTCCATCATTGATCAACCCAACTTTTCATCTGGAAATTGAAACCCAAGTAACTGATCCAGTCCTATCATTGGTCATTCCCACCCTTCATCTGAAGAGTGCCAAAGTGGTTGCTCTGTTTACTTCATTAGTCAATCCCACTCTTCGTCTGATGAGTGACAAAGTGATTGATCTAGTCCCTTCCTCGGTTAGTGTCGCCCTTCATATGAAGAGTGTCACAGTGGTCGATCTAGTTCCGCCATCAGTCGATCCCACTTCTCCTACAAAAACCCCTCCAAGTAATGAGGCCATCCTTTTTTATTGGGGTGTGCTAAGTAGACCTCGTCTTCCCTCTCACATTCCTTTCAATATTACAATACAGGTTTGTGGTCAGGACGTTCCTCATGCATTGATAGATGATGGTTCATCTGTTAGTATTTTGTCCTCTATTTCTTGGAAAGCTTTAGGTTATCCTAATCTTGTACCAATTACCCATACTCTATTCACCTTTAACAGAATAACCAGTCACCCTTTAGGGATCCTTCCTCGATTTCCTGTAACTTTAGGAGGGAAAACAATCTTTATTGATGTTATGGTAGTCCAGGACCCCTTGGATTTTGATTTAATCCTTGGGAGAGATTATGTCTATGCTATGAAATCTATTTTGTCCACTCTTTTTCGCATGATATCTTTCCCGCACGATGGAAGAATGGTGACTATTGATCAACTTTTAGTTGTTGGCCTTGACTTGACCATCAACCCAATGACCTCCCTAAATGGGTCTTATATGCATCGATATCACCCCTGCCATAGGTCAATTATGTGGCGTTATCTCCCATGTATTCAGTTGTTGATGAAGATGACTTAGATCCGGTACTTGATATGGTTATATCTTTGGTAGGGCTATTGGATCCTGATCTCCTTACCCCTGTCGTGGTTCTCAACATGTGTTCCTTCCAGAGTATTCTTCTTCCATCTAGTGAAGATCTCTTGGAATCCATGACCAAGTTTTGTCCCTTAACATGGTGTCCTTCCAGAGCATTATCCTCTTGGAAGCCATGATCAAGACAAATTCATGAGCATAGTTTCTCTTCTCTATAGAAATCTCGTTAAAAAATTAAATAGAGGCCACGAGCATAGTTTCTCTTCTCTCTGGAAAGTTCATTAAAAAATGAAACTGAGGCTGTGAGAATAGTTTTCCTCTCTGTAGCAATCTCGTTAAAAAAATAAACAAAAATCTGGGGATTAAAACCAGAACCTTGAGCATAGTTCTTTTCTTGTGTCAAGATCGTTAAAAAATGAAATAGTCACCTCTCCTATTAGGTCGATTCTTTTGCCACATCTTGTAGATGTCGAGTCAAGTCTTTCATTAGGTCTCATATTTGAACCTTCATTTCATCCACTTGTATCCTTTTTCTCCATCTAGTACATAAATTGGTGAGAACCTCAAAGTCAGTGAATGAATTGAAGCTTGGGGGGCATGTCTCCAGCCTTTGATGATCATTCTAGAGTTATGCCACTAGCTTTTCAAGCTAGGGGTAGAGTATCGAGCTTAGTCTTTGTTCTTTCTCATGCTCATAAATACCTGAGAATGTAACCAAGTATACTTTTATCACTTTTTTGGACTCGTAAAGGTTATATGAAAAAGGAACCCCCTCGAGTCTCCTTTAAGCTCTTTTCAGACTCTCTAAATGTGAAAAGATTGTCGAGTGATATTGCTTCATTTCCCACTCGTTAAAAGGTTTGAAAGGGCATCTTTCGAGTGATAATTTATCTCTTTTTTGAACTCGGGAGACTAATATTACAAAAAAGGACAACATTGGAGTCGTCTTTAAGTTGTTTTCAGACTCTCTAAATATGAAAAAAAACCGAGTTTACCTTCTTTGGACTTGTTAAAAAATCATACATTGAAGGGCCCATACGGGTCCGAACCCTTACTTCTTCCATTTTTTTTAAAAAAGAAAGAGGGATTTACCAAAGGTGAGTCATACCGACCATGTGTTACCCTCCTCGAGCTTGTTAAGTTAAAAAGAGGGACTTGTCTATCTAGATGGGGGAAAAATTGAATGAAGCAAGATAACTAGTTTTTGAGAACATTACCAGTAACTCTTACAATTGCCCTTGAACATGACACTTTGTATTTGCACGCATTTTAATCCGATGAACCTCTGCATTGAGATAATCCTCTGATTTTATTTTACTCCTTTGGGTCACCTAATGAAAGTCACAACATCCACTGCATCATATACTTTTGGTCCATGTCATGTTTCTGTTGTTGTGCCTCAATATTCAAGGGAAGTATCTGCCTTGAGAGTTAGCCATCACAAATATCTTGTTTCAATACCTGTGTCAGTCCATGTTCATTTGATCCACCAATTACATCTCTATGTTTGTTTCATGTCGTTGATGGGGGATACATCAAGGCCCTCCTTCAATGATTCTATTCCTGTCAACTTCAACACATTATCTAGGATATAGACTTAGAAACCAGTTAGTACTTTGGGACTTGCATGCCTCAATGGCAGGCCTCCTCACATTTGACAGTGGGCTTACATCATTGACCTCTGATTAGATGATTCCATGGATGTTCAAATTCAACTCATCTATTCACATTCGCTGGAATGTACTAGGGTACCTTGGGAATCATTGACATCAGTGGTGATTTCCCTCATGCTTGTTAACGATTTACCTCATTGACTGGTAATCAAGTGGTTTCTACCATGTTCGACATCATGACATCTGTTTACATGGTTATATTTGTACTAGATCAGGATCGGTAAGAAGAACCTGGGTTGATTTATCACTCTTATATGTACTTTTCCCAGGTTGCGATGGAATTTCTTTGAACTTTGACACTTATATTGTAACATAGATCCACTTGGTATTGGTCATGGCTATGTCTTTTCATCTCATAGATCTACTATTTATTCATTGTGGCTACGATCAGTTTAGGTCATAGGAGTATAGATCCACCTTGTATCTTCAGGGGCTATACCTTGTTGTCAATATAATTATGGATCCGTAGTGTATTCTATGGCAGCCATACTTGAAAAAGTCTTTATTACTCAAGCATAGGTATGCCTTCCTTGGGTATGAAACATGTCATAATATTTGTTTGATGGTTGTGTGCAGCTTCTACCAGGTTCTCCGCATCCATACCCTTTCTTGAAAAAGTCTACAAAGTACTTCAGTCATCATCATCTTCTGACTTCGCACTTTGGGGGGCAATATGTTACACATCAAAATTACTCACTTCAATAGTGTCGCAAGTGTCATCATTACAAGTGTTGTAAGTGTTGCATCTTGTCCGCAAGTGTTGCATCTTGACCACAAGTGTCGCAAGTGTCACAAACATCATACTACCATATTTCAAATGTCGTTCCTCTAACGACATCATAAGGACACTTGAGACATCTCAAAGACTGGTTTTGAAGAGGAGAAATCACTTGACAAGGAGTACAAGCCTTTTTCCATTGGAAAAACTACTTAAAAATGATTTTTCGAAGGAAACACTCCCCTACCCACTATCAGGGAGATTTGGCTCTCCCTAGCCTTGTTTGGGGGAGCGCTACCCTTCCTGAGTGAATTTTGGTTTGTTGAGATAAATCAGGGAAGAATCCTCTCAATCTTTGAAGTTGGTTGGATTCGAATATGAGTTCAAGGCATGATCTTAGGGAATATCCACAACTGAAGAAGAGGAATCCTCAACTTATCCCAAATATCTCTAAAGTTGTTGGGCCTCTCCACTCTTATAGAAGGAGGCCTTCTCATGGTGAAAGGTACATGAAAAGATTGGAGGTATGAAACCTATGATCTCATAGGAAACATATAGTACATGGATAGAGAGATGGAGATTGAGAATTACACCAAATTTATGATCCCATAAGTGAGATTCCATTGAAGCATAATCAATGTAGAAAGGGTTTGGACAAGGAGAGATGGAAGAAGTTGCTACACCTTCATCAGTGGATTGTAAGTACTCTTCATTTTTCCTCATTAATATACATATATGCTTGGTCTGTTTCTTTCAAGTTTGTGTTTGTTCCACATAAACTTGTCTCTAATAGATAGATATGTTTTTGAGCTAATATCAGTAGAATAGGAAGCTTGTTGTATCTGTGTTTGTTCTACAGGATGTATTGAGGAGCTTGGGATTGAAGCTCAATTTGGACTTTGTGAGGAAAAACGCCATTTAAAAAGGTACACTTTTATTCTTTCTCTTCAGTCATTATCTTAATTAGATCTAAAAGGATGTCAGTGACCAATGATAGCACCCTTTCTGTCTTGGTTTTAGGGGTCTATATACCAAGAGGGAATCTGCTTGTCCACAAGAGGATTCACCTGTAACAATGTGTATATAAACCTATTGGCATGTTTACAGGAAGAGTGTGCTTGTCATTGATAGCAAGAACAACAATGACGATGAAATATTGGTAGCAATGATGGAAAATAGGAAAGAAGCGATGATTTCATCGAGAATTGTTGTCTACAAGCTCAGGAGGAATAGCTCAAAGTTGCACGCAAAGCGCAAGTGTGTGCTAGGTCTAAGGTTAAAATCATTTCCAAAGCTCAGGAGAGATAACATTTTCACAATCGTAGATGAGACCCAAAGTCATCAGGACTCGCATAAGGATCAAAGGTCGAGGCATTTGACACTTAGAAATTCTTCCAATTTGGGAGGAAGAGTAATCTCAGGAGAAAGAGTGATAGTGGTTTTTGGATTGAACATTGTGAAGAATCTGGATTGTTATATCAGAGTCCATATAGGAGGAATGAGTGTGCAGGAGAGGAACAAATCCCATTCGTTGGATCCAAACATGAAGGATCGACAACCATTAGATCCAGTTGATTTACAAGGAGGATAAGCTTAGGTGAAAATATTCGAGAGACAAAGTCAAAAAATGTGAATTCGTGATTTGATCTAGACCGTTGGATCAAGGAGGGTCGTGGACTGTTGATATGATGCAAGAGAAATTTTGGGAATCAGAAGAAGGGAGGTGAGCCAACTTTTGACATCGCAAAGCACGTAGTTGCGAAATAGAAAGAAGAGATATCGACTGTTGGATCACGGAGAGCTCTGGACCGTTTATCTGGATAACTTTTGACATCGTGAAATGTAAATTCCCAATGAGGTATGGGTCATCGGATCATCGAGGTTCGTGGACCTTTGATATGGCATGATGAAGTTCAGAGTTCGAGAGCTTGGACTTCAAAGAATGGAGAAGAGATAATTCACAATATTGAGAAACAAGAAGTCATGAAGCACCTTTCTGACTGGCATGTGGTCATAGTTAGAGGTCACATCAGTGGAGAATAAGGGAAGGAGATAATGTTTCTAGGCTCCAATTCAGATTTCATGAGTTGGGAGAATTGAGTAAACTCACAGCAAAAGATCATGAAACACGAAGTCGCATAGTACCCTTTTTGGTTAGCATGTGGTCACATCTTGTGGACATGTGAAGAGGAACTTGCACCTAGTTTCCCTTTTTAGTTCACCCATCTTCATGGCCCATACCCGTAACCAAGAACTAGAGTCTCGCTTCAACACCCTGCAATATGGTTTACTTGAGACCCAACAAGAAGTGCAACAACTCAGTGCCACTATTGCCTCCCGTGATGCCTCCATGAATGCATCCGTAAATGTAGCCATCCAGTCTACAATGGCAGAAGTCAAACATGAACTGACCACCCAGCTTGAATCTGTCTTTGCATCACTCTGCACCAAACTCAAGCTCTCTACTGATGACTCTTTTCCTGAGGCACATAAAAAGACTGAAGGTGAAACTTCTTCCCATTCCTTTCAACCCCGTCACCTTCAAAGGGACATACGCCTTCCGCAGGTGGATGTAACCAAATTTGATGGCTCAAACCCCACTGGTTGGGTCACAAAAATGGAACATTACTTCTCTCTCTACAACATTACAGATGACTTGGCCAAACTCCGGTATGGTGTTCTCCATCTAGATCAAGAATGCTCGCAATGGTGGCAATGGAGAAAAACTTCCCGTCAAGGGTATATTGCTTGGACCCAATTTGTTGTTGAGCTTTATGAATGCTTTGACACTAACACCAACCATTTGGGCTATTTGAAAAAATTGAAGCAATCAGGCACAGTAGAAGACTTCATAGCTGCATTTGAGCATTTGGCTTTTCTAACAGAGGGCATGACTGATGCTTTCTTTCGAGAGTGTTTTATCAATGGCCTCAAGGAGGAGATTCGGGCCCATGTCCTCATGGCTCGACCTACAACTTGGGTGGAGGCTACCAAAAAAACTAAAGAAGCACAACAAATTGTTTCCTCCCAAAACCGTAAGCCTTCCTTTATCCCGTGCCCTAAACCATTAAACACCACTACTCCCTCCGCCCCATTAAAAATCCAAAAATTGACTAGGGATGAAATGGTTGAACGCCAACTCAAAAGCCTCTGTTATAATTGTGATGAAAAATATTTCCCAGGCCACAAATGTAAGGAACAAAATCTCTTTATGGCCACCTTTGAGGATATTCAGGAAGAAGATGTTGACACCCCCCCTATGCCCGAGTCACCAGAAATTTCTAACATAAACCCTCCCTCTGACCCTCCCGAAGTGGAACCAATCATTTCCCTCAATGCTCTCACCGACTTCTCTACCCCCCAAACCCTCAAGCTAATCAGTTACATCAAGCACTGAAAGGTCATCATCTTGGTTGATAGTGGCAACACCCAGAAATTTATTCATCGCCGCATTACCCAAGAAACCCATTGCTACATCCATGTTGTCAATAATTTCCAAATCATGATTGCCAATGGTGGTTCTATGAAATGTAGCGGGTGCTGTGAAAATTTGCATCTCCAAATAGGTGACTACCACCTCAAATCTCATATGTTTTCTATTGACATGGGCGGTTGCGACATTGTGTTGGGTGCTGAATGGATAAGAACCTTGGGTCCCATTCTCATGGATTTTCAGAACTTAACCATGCAATTTGAATAAGGAGGCCACAAATATAAATTTCAAGGCATCACTGTGGGTTCTCCTGAAGTCATCAGTTCTCATCGCATGGATAAATTTCTCAAAAAAGGTCATTCTAGTGTCATAGCCCAACTCCATGCCATACAAGCCATAGAGATTCCCCCCGTGCCCCAAGACCTCCAAGCCCTCCTTGCTAAACATCAAATAGACTTTTTCACTCCCCAAGGACTCCCTCCTTCCCGCGGTGTCCATGATCATTCCATTCCCCTGGTCCCCAGAAGCCTTCCCCCCAATATACATCCATATCATCACCCCTTTGCACAAAAGAATGAAATTGAAAAAATTGTCCAGGAACTCCTTACTACCGGAGTCATCCATCCTAGTACGAGCCATTACTCCTCTCCGGCCTTCATGGTACTAAAGAAAGAAGGTTCTTGGAGAATGTGTCCTGACTTCCGTGCTCTCAACAAACTCACCATCAAAGACAAATTTCCCATTCCTGTCATTGATGACCTCTTGGATGAATTGAGTGGAGCCCAATTCTTCACCAAACTTGACCTTCGCTCAGGCTATCACCAGATACGTATGAAAGAGTCCGACATTCCCAAGACATCCTTTTTCACTCATGAGGGCCACTACGAGTGTTTTGTCATGCCCTTTGGTTTGTGTAACACCCCCTCCACCTTTTAGAGCCTCATGAATCATGTCTTCCATCCTTTTCTCCATCATTTTGTCTTAGTTTTATTTGATGATATCCTCATATATATAAATACATGGATAGACCATCTTACTCATGTGGATCAAGTTCTCAACCTACTCTCTCAGCACCAGCTTTTCCTGAAACAGTCCAAGTGTGCTTTTGGTGCATCTGAAGTAGAATACTTAGGTCATCTAGTGGGCAAGGATAGTGTCAGGGTGGACCCGAAAAAGATTGAAGCTATGCAATACTGGCCGCACCCAAAGACTCTCAAAATATTGCGTGGATTTTTGGGCCTCACAGGGTATCATCGCAAGTTCATTAAGAACTATGGGAAGATTGCAACACCTCTCACGACTCTCCTCAAAAAGAACTCTTTCACTTAGACCCGAGCAGCTGCTCAAGCTTTTCAAACCTTGAATATGGCCATGTGCACCACTCCAGTTCTGGCCCTTCCCGACTTCACAAAGACATTTGTGTTGGAATGCGACGCCTCAGGGAAAGGAATTGGCGTTGTCCTTATGCAAGAGGGTCACCCTTTGGCCTTCACTAGCAAGCAACTGTCTGAAAATAATCTGGGCAAACCCATTTATGAAAAAGAAATGTTGGCGATTCTGCATGCCGTGGAATTATGGTGTCCTTATCTCTTTGGGAAACGATTCCAAATTAAGACCGACCATCAAAGCCTCAAGTACTTTCTGAAACAATGCATTTCCTCCCAGGAGCAACAAAAATGGGTCACTAAGCTCTTTGGATATGATTATGAGATCATTTACAAGAAGGGCAAAGAAAATGCCGTGGCAGATGCACTGTCCCGGAAATATGAAGATGAAGGATCCCTTTTTTCTCTTTCCTTCATTGTACCCAATTGGCTGCAAGCGGTGCACTAGGAATGGCTTCAAGACCCCAAAAGTTCACATCTGATCCAACAACTGCAGAACAAGGCTCAGGATCTCCCAGGGTACTTTTGGCTCCAGGATGAGCTTCGATACAAAGGATGCTTTTATTTAAGTAAACGATCCAAGCTCAAATCGATGGTACTTTTTGAGCTTCATGGTACACCCACAGCGGGGCATTCAGGGTTCACCAAAACATATGACTGAGTCAAACGTTCTTTTTTCTGGGATGGTATGAAAAAGGACATCCATAATTTTGTGGCTGAATGTGAGGTATGTCAATGTAACAAGGGAGAAATAGTCAAATCTCCAGTCACCCTCCAACCTCTTTCGATTCCCCCTGCTATTTGGAAGGATATCTCTATGGAATTTGTTACAGGCTTACCCAAATCGGGGAATAAATCAGTCATAATGGTGGTGGTGGATCGCCTTTCCATGTATGCTCATTTTTGTGCTCTTCACCACCCATTTACTGCATCCATGGTGGCTCAAATTTTCATGGATCAGGTCTTCAAGCTTCATGGCATTCCAAAATCTATTGTTTCTGATCGAGACCCAACTTTCACAAGCAATTTTTGGCAAGAATTGCTTAAGCTACAAGGCACACAATTGCATCTCAGCTCAGCTTATCATCCCCAGAAAGATGGTCAAACAGAAGTCGTCACCAAGTGTTTGGAAACATATCTGAGATGCTTTGCCTCTGAAAAATAACACCAGTGGGCTCAATGGTTACCCCTCGCCAAATGGTGGTACAACACTACATACCATACAGCCACTCGCATGACTCCTTTTGAAGCAGTGTATGGACAGAAGCCCCCTTCAGTTCTCTCATACTTACTGGGTACCTCGAAGGTCCAGGTGGTTGACCAAACACTTACAATCTGAGAGGATATCCTTCGTACCCTTAAAGAGAACTTGGTCATGGCCCAGAATAGAATGAAGCAACAAGCAGATCAAGGTCACTCCGAATGTCAATTTGTAGAAGGGGATCAGGTGTTTCTGCGACTGCAACCATATAAGAAAACTTCCCTCAAGGCCGAGTAGTGTCAGAAGCTAGCACCCAAATTTTATGGCCCCTACACAGTTCTCAAGCATGTGGGACAAGTCACATATCAGTTAGCTCTGCCCAGTCAGTCGAAGCTACATCCTGTTTTTCATGTTTCATGCTTGAAGAAGGTGATTGGAACCAGGTGCCAAATTCAAACCAACCTTCCAGAGTTAGCTGAAGAAGGATCCATTTGGATACAATCAAAATCAGTTTTGGACCAGCGAGAGCATCGCCTGTGTCAGAGAACCATCAAGGAAGTGCTAGTATAGTGGAAAGATATAACTCCAACAAATGCCACTTGGGAACCAACTACCATTCTGCAACAGTTTCCACATCTCAAGCCTTGAGGACAAGGCTTTTTTTAAGGGGGCGGACATGTTAAGGTCCTAACCCGCACATAGGTAGATCAATGTATTCAGATGTAATAAAGGTTAATATTAATAAGGCCTTTCAATAAAATAGAATAAGGCGGATGCAAGAAGACCTAATAGAAGCTTCCACTTCTTGAAGGATCTTCCTCTAGATGCTTCTCTTAATAGACATATTTAGTATAAATAAGGGTTGAGGGTATGAAAACCCTAGCTTGGAGATTATTGTAACAGAGCATTGCTCGACTGGAGGTTGCCCCCTCAAAGAGGCTTGTGAACATTGCTTTCTGAATCAAAGTGATTTTCTATTGCTATTTCGTATATCATTTCTGTGTATTGTGAAGATTATGCTGGATATTTTACTATTATTCTGCCATTTCTAGCATTTTATTTATGTTTTGCATATTTTATATATCTGGTATCTTGCAAAAATACAAAGGTAAACTTCCCTTCAAATGTTTCAACTATGGTAAGATAGGTCATTTTGCATATAAGTGTGCTCACAAAATAAAGGATCAGATATATGACGATGAAGAAAATCATAAACGCAAGAATGTTTATAGAGAGAATCATTTTAAGAAGAAAAGCCTTTGTGTAAACAATGATGACAATCCTTTAGATGATGAAGACATTGACTCTTCTATTGAAAGTCAAATAAATGATGCCATGCTAATAGTCTTAGAATATATAAACACTGAATATAGGAAGTGAGTTCGTTGATTGTGAAGCGGTAGTATATCTTTAAGGAGAACTTGCCAGTGCCATGGAAGAGATTGATAGACTCAGAAAAAAGAAAACAAAACAAAAACATTTATTGCTCATGTATGAGAAAACATGCAATGAACCATCTGAAGAAATTGCTCTGTTAAAATTTAAGTTAGAATAAGCTAAGAGGATTGAGGAAATACTCACACAACAATTAAAGGAAGCCAAAACAAAAGGTGAAAAACTAGAAGCTGAAGTAGTGTCTGTCAGAAAAGATCTAGAGAAATTCCAGGCCTTATATCATTAGAATCTGACAAGTATTAAAGCCTCAGAAGGATTAGCCACCATTCTGAATCAAAAAAGGAATCCAAAGTTGAAAATTGGTCTGGGTTATGAAGAGGGATAAAGTAGTGGTCATCCAAGAAACAAATAATCCATCAAGTTTATCAAATCTACAACCAATGACAACAACAAAACTACAGAAACAAAGGAAGATAATCAGCCACCAAGGAGGAGTGAAGAAAAAGGTACCAGAACTGAGTCTGTATAAAAAAGAAATAATATACCCTCTACTCAAGGAAATCATTAGCATGGAAGAAATCAACTTGCTAAAAAAAGACCACAATTTTCCAGGTACAAAAGATTTTTTCTATGGATATTGTTTTTACCATTCTAACTTTGGCCATAAGGTTGTAAATTGTTCGTTAATGTTTAGACATGATCAATCAAGACACCCAAGGAATAAATATCTACCACAATAGAGAATGAGACAACCAAGTAAAAAACAAACATAGACTACAAATTATGTGATGGCTTGGAAAAGGACGCAGATTAAGCATAACAATTGTTATGATCCTTTATTCAATGAACTACAATGTTACATATTCCATAATTATGGACATAAAGCTGTAGACTGTTGCCTAAAGAACTATATGCCAGATTCAAATCACAGAGATGAAAACGTCAATGTTTGGAAGAAGAAAGAAGATAACATGTGTGGATTAGTGTCGGCATCTCAAAGACAAAAGAACCCTTGGTATATTGATAGTGGATTCTCCAGTCATATGACGGGTGATAAAAGTAAGCTCCTATCACTCAAAGAAATTAAATCAGAAAATGTGACCTTTGGAAATGATGCTCTAGGAAATATCAAAGGTAAAGGTCTAGTAAGCTTAGGTAATGGAAGATATAAAGCTAAAGATGTATTATTTGTTGATGGATTAAAGCACAATATTCTTAGTTTCAATCATGTGTGTGACAGAGTATGTGAAGTCACTTTCATTTCCAAATATTGTAAAATAAAAATAGTGAACACAAGAGAGTTGATTGCAAAAGGGATTAGAACTGAAAAGAATGTCTATGTTCTGAAGGAAGATAAGGAGGAATATCATTTAAAAAAATTTGATGAAAGTTGGTTATGGCACAGAAGACTTGGACACCTGAATTTTGATCATATTGTCAAGATGAATAATGAAGGTGCTATGAAATATCTTCCAATAATATCAAAGCCTCATAACTCTATATGTGAATCCTGTCATATGGGGAAGCTGACTCATGTTCAATTCAAGTCAAAGAGTTTCACATCTTCAGAGAAACCACTTCAACTTATTCATATGGATTTGTGTGGACCATCGTGAATCGAAGGAACTGGAGGAGAAAATTACTTTATGATGGTCATTGATGAATTCTCCATACTTACGTGGGTTGCCTTTCTGAGAGAAAAATCTGATGCATTTGAAAAGTTCAAAAACTTTAAGTCATTAGCTAAGAATCAGACAGGAAGAAAGTTAAAGGTAACTCGCTCATACAGGGGAGGAGAATTTATGTCAAGAAATTTCAAATAATTCTTTGACATACATGGAATTAAAAGAGAATATACTATTCCAGGTACTCCTCAACAAAATGAAGTTGTAGAACACCAAAATAGATCAGTTCAGCAGATGACAAGGGCTATGATGAGTGAAAGAGACATTTCACAAACCTTCTGGGTGGAGGTGTTGGATTACTAACAGAGGGGGTGGATCAGTAATAGAGCAATTTAATATTTTTTAACCATATAATCCAAGTGTTATATCAATGGAGAATTATCATCCAATAACTGTAGAGTAAATAAGAAATGAACAAATGAACAAACATGCACATACACAGTACACCAGTGTTTTACGTGGAAACCCAAATCAGGAGAAAACCACAGAATGATTTTTCTTATATGTCTTGAAGAATTACATTCATTAGAAGCACCAACTTCCTTTGTTTTCTAGCTGCAACTGGAAGGAGGCTCCAACCCCCTAGTTTCTCAGGCTACAACCTAAGGGAAGCTCCAACTCCCCAATTCTCTGGCTACAACCCCCTATGTTCTTCAGCTACAACCGAAAGGTGGCTACAACCACTTCTCCTTGTTTGGTCCTGCCAGCTTGAAGTAGAAGTAGAATTATGGAACCACTATCAACCTTTCACTGTGAGATATATTGATGTAAACCTGTACGAATAAATCTAAACCATGCATCAACCTGTACCTCAACCTGTAATCAACCTGTACCATAAACAAGTGCATCAACCATGAACCAACCTGTACCAAATAACTTGTAATCAAAATGTACCATAAACAAGTGCATCCAACCATGTACCAAGTATGTACCAATCATGTGTCAACTACTCATCAACTATGACTCATCAATATGTACCAACATCATCAACTATACACCTCA
>ML823895.1:24911-42606 GCA_009831015.1 Picea engelmannii
ACCAAGTATGTACCAATCATGTGTCAACTACTCATCAACTATGACTCATCAATATGTACCAACATCATCAACTATACACCTCATGTATGTGCCAACTCATCAACTATTTGTCTCAACCATGTACTCAACATGTACCTCAACTAAAATCCCTCATCAATTTCATCATCCAAATATGATTTGTAGCTCTTTAATATACCTAGTGTATATTATCACATTCCTGCAAACCTTCCTTAACTTCAACAACAAGAGACTAGCATTTTCATCAAACTTTTCTTTAGTCTCACATGCCTAGTTTTGGATTAGTCAACAACCCTAACTTGAAGTAATAATAACTTTGTACCTATAATGTATAAAGATATGAAACTGATACAAAATTTTATTTAGTGTGTTTTGTGCAATTCCTCCAGGTTTCACTACTTGGAACCTCTCAGAAAAGGAGTTATAGCAAAAATGACATACCTTGCTGAATTCTGGCTTATTCTAGAGAGTGACATTGTAGAGCATGCCCCACATGGAGTATTTGTTGAATTGACCTGAAACTATTACAAAGAATACTATAGACTACAATGTAATCAACATATTTGTTTTCACATAATTTGGATATGTTATGAAGAAGTTATGACGGTTTTACCCGAAACACCTATTTTTGACTAGTTTCAGGACTAACCACAAACCCTATTTTCGACTAAGTGTAAATCCAAAAATACAATGACCCACAAGATGAATTTTTTACCAAAGATACTTGGATGTGTTTTATCAATGGCATAGAAATTTCATGGCTTGAATCATTAGAGAAAAAAATTTATAGCGAAAATGGTGAGATGACCTATAAATAACATACTTTAGAAAGAACCATCAAAATAATTTATCCTTCCTTGCATTTCAGCCTTCTTTTCTTCACCTTCCCTCATAATTTCGGCTTACATATCCTTGGTTACCTCAAAAACCTATATATATTCAATATTCTCAAGTGTGATTAAAATCAGAGAGCCTTGCCTCTTATTTATACTCTCCAAGTAGCTTCCTTAAAAACATCTTCTAGGTCACTTGACCCCACTTTCCTTATTTTAGGTTTAACCCACTTCTAATTTCTCCATTAAATTTATTGTTGAAATAATATATTTTGTATTCACTTTGAATTATAATACACTCATTACTTCACTTTATTATTTACCTTTTAAAATCTCTTAAAGCACTTTGACTACTTTGACCTTTTGGGGCTTCTAGATGACATATGAGGGTCCTCCAACTTCGTAAGGCTATAACTCTCGAACCGTGAGGAGTTATGTGACATTCCACATACCTCCAGAAATGGAATGAAATTTACTATCCATATAGAATATTATTATCTGAAAATATATTATAACTCATACCATTATCCATCAAACAAACTTGGGTCCATTACCCAAACCTAGGGTCTCCAACTTCTCATGGCCATAACTCTCTAACTGTGAGGAGTTATGTGACGTTCCACATACCACCGGAAATGCAATGACAAGAAATATCCATATATTATAGTTTACCTAAAAAATTCATCATCCTTTATCTCATTATTCCACAATTAAGAATGGGTTCTCTTACTCTGCAAAGCGTCTTCCCGTGAGGGCTTTCACCATGTTAGGGTCCTAACCCGCACATAGGTAGAATAATATATTCAGATGTAATAAAGGTCAATATTAATAAGGCCTTTCAATAAAATACAATAAGGCGGATGTAAGAATACCTAATAGAAGATTCCGCTTCTAGAAGGATCTTCCTCTAGATGCTTATTTTTAGTATAAATAAGAGTCAAGGGTATGAGAACCCTAGCTTGGATATTATTGTAATAGAGATCTGCTCAACTAGAGGTTGCCCCTTCTCAGAGGCCCGTGAACATTGATTTTAGATTCAAAGTGTTATTTCTATTGTTATTCTTATATCATTTCAGTGTTATTGTGGTGAGTGTTCTGGTTATATTGTTGTTATTATGCTATTACTAGCATTTTATTTCAGTTCTGCATACATTTTATATATGGTATATTATGAGTGGTATCAAAGCACTTTCCTCGACAGAAAGTGTGGGTTAGTTTTTTTTCAGGGTAGAGATGAATTTCAACTTATTTAAGCCATAGATATCTGTCGTTACGCACATAATCCCGCGGTTGAGGGATTCATATGTGCAGGAAATCCAAGTGGTACTTAAGTGCACATCTATTGGACACCCTTGTAACCCTTGTTGGTACCCCTTCAAGTGGTAGTGCATCAGACAACACCTATGTACAGATCAACCTAGATTACCTGAAGCCCTCTTTAGATAAACCAATCAGCTACCTAATTGTTATAGTGTCACCAAGAACAACACTCAGGAAGATACTCTCTAGTACCTGGGTAGTTGGGTAGTATGGCTAAGGGTACGGTCTATCCTCCTTAGTTAGTGCCTTGAGATATTGGGATGAGTACTACTGTTGGACCCCACACATATATGAGAGAGCTATAGCACAGGGAAAACCCTTATCTATGGAACCCTTGAATACCTAGCCCTTGTGGGACAGAAACATAAACAAATTAAAACAGACAAGATCTATTGCCGCACAACTATGTTTAGGTTGCCAAGTAAATACGCATTTCTTTCTGGTTAAGCATTTGGGCATTTCCTCTCTTCAATATTCTTCACCATTATTTGAGACCTATTCCATTGGATTCATCTCTTTGCCCTTATCACATTCATCCATATCCTTTTTTTGGACAAAAGTTTTTACCCCACCCGCCCCATTTCAGTTTCTTCATCCTCATGGCCCATACTCGTGGCCAAGACTTGGAAACTTACTTCAACACCTTGCAATCTGGTCTCATTGAGACCCAACAAGAAGTGAAACAACTCAGTGCCAATGTTTCCGCCATAAATACAAACATGCAGTCCTCGATGGGATAAATAAAAAAATACCTCACCACCCAGCTTGAATCAGTATTTTCGTCACTCTGCACCAAACGACATATCCCTACAGATAACCCTTCCTCTTCCTCACCTCCACATATTGAAGGTGACCATTCCTCTCATTCCCATACCTTGTAGAACCATCACTTTCAATGTGACCTATGCCTTCCATGGGTGGATGTGACCAAATTTGATGTCTCAGACCCCACAGGTTGAGTAACCCAAATGGAACATTACTTCTCATTATATGAAATTACAGATGACTTGGCCAAACTCTGGTATGGTGTTCTCCATCTAGATCAAGAACGTTGGCAATGGTGGCAATGGAGAAAAACTTCTCGCCAAGGGTATATTGCTTGGACACACTTTGTGGTAGAGATTTATCAATGCTTTAACACTGACACCAACCATTTGGGTTGTTTGACAAAGTTGAAACAATTAGGAACAGTGGAAGACTTTATAGCTACCTTTGAGTGCCTGGCTTTTAGAACAGAGGGTATATCTGATGCCTTTTTCTGAGAGTGTTTTATCAATGAACACAAGGATGAAATTCAGGCCCATGTCCTCATGGCTTGGCCTAAGAGTTGGGTGGAGGCTACCAAAAGAGATAAATAAGCACAACAGGTTGTATCTTCTCAAAACTGCAAGCCCTCCTTTATCCCTCGCCCTAAACTAGTAAATCCCACTACTCCCTCTGCTCCACTAAAGATCCAAAAATTGACCAAGGCTGAAATGGCTGAATGCCAACTCAAACACCTTTGTTATAACTGTGATGACAAATATTTCCCGAGCCATAAGTGTAAAGAACAAAAGGTTTTTATGTCTATCTCCAAGGATATTTCGGAAGAATATGAAGAAACTCCCCCTGTGTCTGAGTCCTATGAATCCATTGACATAACCCCTTCCTCAAACCCTCCTAAAGTTGAACTGGTCATTTCCCTCAATTCTCTCACTGGCTTCTCTTCTCCCCAAAACCTCAAGCTAATTGATTACATCAAGCATCGGAAGGTCATCATTCTGGTTGATAGTGGTAGCACCCATAATTTTATTCATCACCGCATTTCCCAAGAAACTCATTGCTACATCCATGCCATCAATAATTTCCAAATCATGATTGCCAATGGTCATTCCATGAAATGTGGAGGGTGTTGTGAAAATGTGTGTCTCCAAATTGGTGACTACCACCTAAAATCCCATATGTTTTCTATCGACATGGGAGGTTGTGACATTGTGTTCAGTGCAGATTGGCTAAGGACTTTGGGTCCCATTCTCATGGATTTTAAAGACTTAACCATGCAATTCAACCAGGAGGGCCACCAATATAAGTTACAAGGAATCACCGTCAGTTCACCTGAGATCATTAGTTCCCATCGCATGGAAAAGATGCTCAAAAAGGGTCAGTCTAGTGTTATTGCCCAACTCCATGCGATACAAGCAACATAAACTCCCTCGTTACTGAAAGACCTCCAAGCCATCCTTTCTAAACATCAATTGGTCTTTTCCACTCCCCAAGGCCTCCCTCCTTCCTATGGTGTTCATGATCATTCCATTCCCCTTATACTCGGAAGCCTTCCTCCCAATATTTTTCCGTATCGTCACCCCTTTTCCCCAAAAAATGAAATTGAGAAAATGGTATAGGAACTCGTTAATGCAGGTGTTATCCGCCCTCGTACAAGCCCCTACTTGTCTCTTGTGGTCATGATCCTGAAGAAATAAGGTTCTTGGTGAATGTGTCATGACTTCCATGCCCTCAACAAACTTACCATCAAGGAAAAATTCCCCATTCTTGTCATTGACGACCTTCTGGATGAATTGAGTGGCGCCCAATTCTTCACTAAACTAGATCTTTGTTCAGGCTACCACCAGATATGTATGAAAGAGGCAGACATTCCCAAGACTGCCTTTAGAAATCATGAGGGCCACTATAAGTTTTTGGTCATGCCCTTTGGCTTATGTAATGCCCTCTCCACCTTCCAAAGCCTCATGAATCATGTCTTCCATCCTTTTCTCCACCATTTTGTCTTATTTTTATTTGATGATATCCTCATCTATATAAAAACCTGGACAGAACATCTTTCTCATGTGGATTGAGTTCTCCATCTACTCTCTCAGCACCAACTTTTCTTGAAACAGTCTAAATGTGATTTTGGCGCCTCAGAAGTAGAATACTTGGGTCATCTGGTTGGCAAATATGGCATCAGGATGGATTCTAAAAAGATTGAAGCTATGCAAGGCTGGCCTCACCCAAATACTCTTAATAGATTACGTGGATTTCTAGGCTTAACAGGGTATTATCGTAAGTTTGTTAAGAGTTATGGGAAGATTGCAGCACCTCTCACTTCTCTCCTAAAAAAGAACTCTTTCACTTGGACTCTAGCCATTGCTCAAGATTTTCAGACCTTGAATATGGCCATGTGCACCACTCCAGTCCTTTCGCTTCTTGATTTGACAAATACCTTTGTGTTAGAATGTGATTCCTCAGAGAAAGGAATTGGTGTTGTCCTTATGCAAGAGGGTCAACCTTTGGCCTTTACTAGAAAGCAACTATCTGAAATAAATCTGGGCAAATCCATCTATGAAAAGGAAATGTTGGCTATTCTGCATGCCGTGGATCTGTGAAATCCTTATCTATTGGGGCAATGTTTCCAAATTAAGATAGACCATCAAAGCCTCAAGTATTTTCTGGAGCAACGCATTTCCTCCCCAGAACAACAAAAATGGGTGACTAAACTCTATTATTATGAGATCATTTATAAGAAAGGTGAAGACAATGTGGTTGCGGATGCACTTTATCAAAAATATAAAGATGAAAGATACTTTTTTTCTCTTTCATTCATTGTACTAGATTGGCTCCAAGCCGTTCACCAGGAATGGCTACAAGATCCCAAAAGTTCACAGTTGATCCACCAATTGTAGTCCAAGGCTCCAGCTTCCCCAGGGTACTCTTGGCTCCATAAGGAACTTCGATACAAAGACTGTTTGTATTTAAGTAAACAAACAAAGCTTAAATCCATGGTACTTTCTGAGCTTCATGCTACACCCATAGTAGGGCACTCCGTGTTCACCAAAACCTATGACAGGGTCAAACGTTCCTTTTTCTAGGATGGTATGAAACAGGACATTCATACTTTTGTATTTGAATGTGATGTGTGTCAACGCAACAAGGGAGAAATAGTCAAATCGTTGGGCACACTACAACCACTCCCAATTCCACCTGCTATTTGGAAGGATATCTCTATGGATTTTATTACCGGCTTACCCAAATCAGGAAATAAATCTATCATCATGGTGGTTATTGATTTCTTTTCCAAGTATGCTCATTTTTGTGCCCTTTAACACTCGTTTACAGCATCCACGGTGGCTCAAATATTCATGAATCAGGTATTCAAGCTTCATGGCATGCTGCACTCTATTGTTTATGATCGCGACCCAACTTTCATAAGCATTTTTTGGCAAGAACTGTTCAATATACAAGGCACCAAATTGCATCTCAACACAGCTTATCATCCCCAGACTGATGGCCAATCAAAATCAATGGGCTCAATGGTTACCCCTAGCTGAATGGTGGTACAACACTTCATACCATACAACTACACGCATGACTCCTTTTGAAGTGGTATATGGATAGAAGCCACCTTCAGTTCTCTCATACTTATTGGGTGCCTCGAAGGTCCTGGTGGTTGACCTAACACTTACATATCAAGAGGCTATTCTCCATACCCTCAAAGAGAATTTGGTCATGGCATAGAATTGCATGAAGAAAGAAGTAGATCAAGGTCGCTCTGAATGTCAATTTTCAAAAGGGGATCAGGTGCTTCTTCGACTGCAACCTTACAAGAAAACTTCCCTTAAGGCCGATCATTGTCAGAAGATAGTGCCCAAATTTTATGGTCCTTATACCATACTCAAGCATGTGGGACAAGTCGCCTATCAGTCAGCTTTTCCCAGCAATTCAAAGCTACATCCAATTTTTCATGTTTTATTCTTAAAGAAGGTGATTGGAGCTAAGTGCCAAATTCAAACCAACCTTCCAAAGTTAGCTGAAGAAGGATCCATTTGGCTACAACTAGAAGTAGTTTTGGACCACCGTGAGTGTCGCCTATGTCAGAGAACCATCAAGGAAGTTCTAGTATAGTGGAAATATACAACTCTAGCAGACGCCACTTGGGAACCAGCTACCATTCTGCATCAATTTCCTCATCTCAAGCCTTTAGGAAAAGGTTTTTTTTAAGGGGGCAGACATGTTAGGGTCCTAACCCACACATAGGTAGAACAATATATTTGGATGTAATAAAGGTCAATATTAATAAGGCCTTTCAATCAAATAGAATAAGGTGGATGTAAGAAGACCTAATAGAAGCTTCCGCTTCTAGAAGGATCTTCCTCTAGATGCTTCTTTTTAGTATAAATAGGAGTCGAGGGTATGAGAAACCTAGATTGGATATTATTGTAATAGAGATTTTCTCAACTGGAGGTTTCCCCCTCAAAGAGGCCCGTGAACATTGCTTTCAGTTTCAAAGTGCTATTTCTGTTGTTATTCTTATATCATTTCAGTGTTATTGTGGTGAATGTTTTGGTTATATTTCTTTTATTTTGCCATTACTAGCATTTTATTTCAGTTATGCATACATTTTATATCTGGTATATTACACACCATAAGGGGACCATTTTGGAGTTCATCCATATTTACTTCTTATCAACCATGACAATACAAGAATGAGTCATCTTTACATCAAGCAATCTTGGGTCCATTACCCAAACCTTTGTGATGTGGGTCTTTCTTCAAGGGTTGATATCAATGAAAACCAACCTTAATCAATAATCTCCCCCTTTGGCATTGATGGAAACACTCTGATGCAATACTAAAATCATATCACTCATGCTCTCCGTGGAACCATGCCTCTATCCTTTGTATCTGATAAATTTTCCTCTGTCCTCTACATCTGATACATCTACTCCCCCTGGAACCATGCCTCTGTCCTCTACATCTGATAAATCTCCCCCCCTTTATCATCAATGGAAAAGATATATTTCCATTCGAGGTTACTCCCCCTGACTGAATTGTCCTCTTATGGTGCTTCCTCGTGTACATCTAAGACATATAAGATAAGCATTCAAAAAGCATTCATTTTGGAGTAGAAATAACTCCAATTCTTTGGAGAAGATATTCAAAGGCTTCCTGTGGAAGTGGTATTGTAAAGATGTCCGCGACTTGTTCTTTAGTGCCCACATATTCAACTCTGATGTTATTTTATGCAATCTGTTCCCTTAGAAAGTGATACTTGATTGGAATGTGATTCGTCTTGGAGTGCATCACCGGGTTTTTTGAGATACTGATGGCACTTGTATTATCACAATATATTGGAATGGGCTCATCATACTCAACATGTATATCTATTAAAGTTTGTTTCATCCAAAGAACCTGTGTACAACATGTTGCTGCTACAATATACTCTTCCTCGGTTGTAGATAGAGATACTGATGATTGTTTATTTCTTAGCCATGATACCAAACACTCACTTAAGTAGAATGTTGCTCCACTGGTGCTTCGCTGGTCATCAATACAACCTACCCAATCTTCATCTGTGTAGGTAATAAGTAATAGATCTTTTCCTTTTGGATACCATAATCCAAACTCTTTTGTTCCTTTGAGATATCTGAAAATCCTCTTTACTACTAATACATGTGGTTCCTTTGGCTCTACTTTAAATCATGCCACCTGTCCAACTGCTTGCATTACATATGGTTTGGATGCTGTCACATATACTAGGATGCCAATCATTGACCTATATTTCCTCTAATCTGCAGACTTTGAATCATCATCTTTGTTCAACTTACAACTAATCTGCATGGGAGTGATAACTAGTTTGCAATATTCCATTCCGAACCTCTTTAGAATTTCTCTGATATACTTGGTTTGAGAAATAAAAATTCCTTGGTTTCTTTGATGTATCTGAATTACCAGAAAGAAGGATAGCTCTCCAAGTAACGCCATTTCAAATTCATTTTGCATGTCTTTTGCAAATTTTTGTCTTAACCTGTCATCATCACTACCAAAAATAATATCATCAACATAAACTTCAATTAATAAAATATTACCTTGACTTAACTTGATGTAGAGGTTGTTGTCTTCACTTCCTTTTCTGAACCCTGCCTACTGCAGATACTTATCCAGTCTGGAGTACCATGCTTTAGGATCCTGTTTTAGACCATATAAGGCCTTTTTTAATTTACATACATAGTCTGTTTTCTCTAAAAACTGAAATCCTTTTGGTTTTTCAATGTAGACTTCTTCTTCAAGTTCCCCATTCAGGAAAATGATTTTACGTCCATATGATATACTTTAACATTTTTGGAGAATGCATAAG
Organism: Picea engelmannii; assembly: GCA_009831015.1. Taxonomy (NCBI): domain Eukaryota; kingdom Viridiplantae; phylum Streptophyta; class Pinopsida; order Pinales; family Pinaceae; genus Picea; species Picea engelmannii. The sequence continues at coordinate 34,194 of ML823895.1, forward strand.
ATAAAAGTAAATAGATTGCTTCCATTATGGCAATAGGGGAAAATGTCTCTTCAAAGTCGATTCCTTCAATCTGTGTATATCCTTTACATACCAATCTAGCTTTGTTCCTTGTAACCTGTCCATCTTCATTCAATTTATTCTCGAAAACCCATTTTGTGTCGATCACATTCTTATTCTTTGGTCTCGGAACCAACTCCCAAGTGTCCTTTTTTTCTATTTGATCTAATTATTCATCCATAGCCTTGTTCCAAAATTCATCCTTGTTGTCTTCTTCAAAACAGTTTGGTTCGATTGTATATAAGAGTGCTAGGTGTGTTTGTTCTGGTGAATGGATTTTTCTTCTAGTCTCAAGTCCTGCATCTTTGTTTCCAATAATCTGATCTGAAGGATGATTCTTATGTACTCGTTTGCTAGGTGTCTTTGGAGATACTTTATGAACTTACTCTTCTACTTCTGTCATATTCTCTTCATCTTCATCTTCCTCCTATACTTATTTTTCATCTTCTTTAAAAAATAATTCCATTGATTTGTTTTCTTTTTCATTTGATTTTGGTCTGCCTGTTTCATCAATTGTTATGTTGATGCTTTCCACAACTTTGTTCAATATTAAATTGTAACACTTGCATGATTTCCTTGTACTTGAGTAACCAACAAGTATTCCTTTGTCCATAGGAGAGTCAAACTTTCCCATTCTTCTATCTTCTCTTTTGATGTAGCATTTTCTTTCAAAAGCTTTCAAGTGATTCACATTTGCTAGTGTTGTATGAAAATCTCCCTGCAGACAGGCAGATTGCCTCAAAGAGCTTGAGCCTAACTCTAAGACAGAAAATTATTAACATGGACACTGACTTCCTTTAAAATCTATACAAACTAACACATGAGAAGGAGGGAGAACAAAAGTACCTTTTTATCGACGTTTGTCCCTGCACACTCTGAGTTGAGCTCCAATCCTTTGCTCCTCATTGATTCTTGTAGACAAAAAAGATACGACCACTTCCTACTCTATTGATATTACCTTGAAAACAGATCTATCTATCAATGATAAGTTCATGTAACATCAGACACAAACTAGAAAGAAACAGGCCAAGTGTGTCATATTAATGAGAATAACGACAGTAGTACTTACAATCGTAGATGTGAATGGGACAGCTTCGTCAAGTCCCCTTCATCTAACCCTTACCTGAAAGATCCACAAACTGGATAATAGTAGCTTCACTGATCACTCTCCTTGGGATAATTGTGTGTTTCCTATGAGATCATAGGTTTCATGGTAGAAATTCTTCCCCCTTTCCACGATCATAGAGCTTGCTTATATAGGTTAAGATTAGCTTGACCTCTTGAGTTATCTTTAGAACAAGTTGGGGAACTTCCTCCTCAGATCATGGATCTCTTGATGAAAGCAAGAATTCGAATGCAACTACCTCCTAATCTTGAAATATCCTCCCCTTATTCTCCTCAACGGGCCAACTACTGCCTTAGATTAGGCAACGCTCCTTCAAAAGGGGCATCAGAGCACTGTAGCACTCCCTGAGAGGCTTGAGGGGAGCGCCAGCACCCTAAAGGTGGGTAGCGCTCCTTCAGAGGGGGCAGGGGAGCGTTATAATGCTCCATGAAGCCTTATAGGGGAGCGCCAACGCTTCCTAGGCTGATATAAGGGAGTGCTCACCCCTAAAACCTTTGATCAGAAGCTCTCTTCAGGTGTTAAGAGTTACTTGACTTCAATTAACCAGTTATCCTTCTCCAAACCTAGTGTATGAGATGTTTTAAGTGCCTCCGTAGTGTCGTCGTCAAGGCGGTATGCTTGAACAGCATTTGCGACACTTATGAACAACTTGCGACACTTGCGAAAGTTGTAAGGAAGATGCGACACTTACGACAATTGAGAGGAATATGCGACACTTATCTAGTTGAGTAAATTTGACGTGTAACAAAATTCCCCCCAAAGCATGAAGTTAGAAGATGCGAACTGATAACTGAAATGATTTGTAGACGTTCAACCAAGGGTATAGACTTGGAGAACCTGATGGAAGCTACACACAAACATCCAACAAATATCATGACATGTTTCAAAACCCAAGGCAGACATACATATGCTTGGGTGATTAAGGCTTGCAAGATATGGCCGCCATAAAGTACACTGCGGATCCATAATTGTATTGATGAAAAATGTATAGCCACCAAAGATACAATGTGGATCTATACTCTGATGACTCAGACTACTCGTAGCCACGAAGAATACACAGTGGATCTACGAGATGACAAGACATAGCCATGACCAATACAAAGTGGATCTATGTGATAGTGTATGTGTTCTTTGTCCAATAGGAACTCCTTCGCAGCCTGGGTACAACATATATCAAAGTGGTTACTCAACCCAGGGTCTTCTCACCGATCCCAATGTGGTACGATCGTAACCATGTGAATAGATTTCTTGATGTCGAACATGGCAGAAACCACTTGATTATCGGTCAATAGTGTGAACCGTTAACAAGTGCAAGGCAGATCACCATTAATGTCAATGATTCCCAAGGTACCCTAGTACATTCCAGAAAATGTGAATAGATGAGCTGAATTTGAAAACCCATGGAATCATTTGATCAGAGGTCAATGGTGTAAACCTACTAACTGAGGCCTGCCATTGAAGCATGCAGGTCCCAAAGTACTAACTGGTTTCTAAGTCTAATTCCCGGATAATGTGTTGAAGTTGACATTAATAGACTCATCGAGGGAGGGCCTTGATGTATCCCCCATCAACAAAATGAAACAGACATAGAGATGTAATTGGTAGAGAAAATGGACATGGACTGACACAAGGTTTGAGGAAAGATATTTGGGATGGTTGACTTTTGAGGTGGATACTTTCCTTGAACACTGAGGCACAACAACAAACATGACATGGACCAAAACTATGCAGTGGACACTGTGACTTGTGTCGGGTGACCCAAAGGAGTTAAAGGAACTCAAAGAATTGGATTAGTGCAGAGGTTTAGCGGATTATGATACGTGCAAATGATAAAGTGTCGTGTTCAAGGGAGACTCTAAGAAGTGCTGGATGATGTTCTCAAGAGACTGCTTGGCTTTCTCCTTTCAATTTTTTCCCCCATCCAGATAGATGAGTACCTCTTTTTGATTTAATGAGCTTGAGGAGGATAACACATGCTCAATATAACTCACCTTCGGTAAGTTCCTCTTCCTTTGTTTAATGAACCGGAAGAAGTAAGGGTTCGATCCCATATGGGCCTATCAATGTGTGCTTTAACGAGTCCAAAGACAGAAAAATCGAAGGTTTTTTGGGATTATAGAGTTTGGAAAAACACTTAAAAGAGAACTCTCTCAGTTCCTTTTTTGTACAATAGTCTAACGAGAACGAAAAAGGGTTAAACTATCGCTTGAAAGACGCCCTTTCTGACCTTTTAACGAGTGTGAAAGGAAGCAAGGTCTCTCGATAATCTTTTCATATTTAGAGAGTCTGAAAAGGGTTTAAAGGAGACTCAAGGGGGGTTCCTTTTTCGTGTGTTCATATCCATACAGGTCCAAAAAAGAGATACAAGTTTACCCAGTTACATTCTCATATTATCGAGTTTGAGAACGAACTAAGACTATGCTCATAAGTGTGACAAGGTGAATAATCCGTCAGGACTGCCAGGAAACCTGCGATGTCAGAACTACAAGCCAGGGGTTTAGTGAAGCCATTATACCATTAGAGAAACCCAAAAATGACTATACCTTGTGAAAAATGAAAATTTTATAAACAAAAACACAATGAAAATTCATTTACCATTTCATTTTGCACAAGGATTGTGGAGTAGTGGAGAATCTCATTTCGAAGTGGATCTTGTTTTGTTCATTGCCGGAGCTACGGTTGACCATTTTGCTTGTCGTTCAGACCAGGTAGATGTCCATCTCTTCTTATTTCAAACACATGGTTTCACATTCATTTTAATAGCATCATTTATTTTAAAATATGAAGCCCTAAGTTGCCCCAAATGAAACCAAATCGGCCTCTTTCACAATCAATGGAAAAATGGGATTCTTTGTGAAAAAAAAATCCTAGTAAAGGATGGCTAAGATGCCAATGCCATAGAAGTCAATTAGATAGGTCATTTTTTAGCAAGGAATCCATGAGAAAATCCCCACGCATGCCCACACAACCATAAAATCATTTTGATCTTTTTAAACATTTTTATCATTGTTTGATGAATGTTAAATGCTTGAGAGAGGGCGTGGTGGTTATAAAGAGTGTGTGGTTACTTTTAAATGATGTGGGCATCTTATTTCATGTTTTAAATTGCTTTTGAAAATTTCCAAAATTGCCAAAACGTGGAAATAATGAGTTTCTTTATTTCTTTTTGTTTTGTAGGTAACTTCGGCGACCATGATCGAGTGGAAAGAAAGAAAACATGAGATGGATGATTTAGCTACCTTGCGGAGTCCTCGCACATGGGCCACGTTGCGAGCTTATGATTTGCTCAAATTCTTCAAGTTGCAAAAAATGAAGAAAGAGATCTTATTGCTCGAGAATATGATTGGCCTATGGGATGTTGCAGAGAAAGGATTCTGTATCGGCACACAACTTTTAACCATTGAGTTAGAAGACATGTATTTTTTGAATAGCCTCTTGAAAAGAGGGGTACCCATATCTTTTACCGGGCAGAGGGCGCTACCCGAGTAGGTGGACGTGTATCTGACACGCCATTGTATCCCGGGAGCAAGAATGGTAGGGGGTTGCATCCCTATCAAGCATATTCGAGAGCTGCCCCTCTGGTCTATACTGTTTTCTATCACGAGTGTGACAGGAAGAACTAGCATGCATTTGGCATCAAGATCGCAGGTGGCTTACGGTGTTCAGTGTTTGGAATCAACACTGTTCAACTGGAGTGTAGGGTTCCTTCGGAACGTGAAGGAACATATTTCACGGTGCAGGACTGGACATAAGCAGTTTGGTTATGGCTCATTTTTGGTCTCATTTTTTCTAGAGTGCATCCCTTAGATGCAGCCTCAGATAGCACTGGCGGTGCGACCAGTGGATGAACCTCGGATGGAGAGGTGGACTAGTCTGTCTCCAAGGCTAGTATCGGAGTCAGAGTTCCATTTCACTGGCGATTTCTTTGCCTGGCTGAGACGACAGTATCTTTGGATAGAGGACTTCCCTTATGCTAAGGTAGATTTTTGCGGGAGCATGGATTTGATTTTGCCTGCAGGGTAAGACTGGAATGTGTCAGGTAAGAGACTGAGCCATACCTTGTCTAGTTTTTGTTTTTTTTGAGTTTTTGATGTATATCTATTTTTGGGGGGTATGTTGAAGAGTTTTAACGGATGTATGTTTTCAATGTGCAGACAAGGGAGCAGTGCGCCCGGCTGATATACCGGTACCAAGACTTTGCGGGGGCATCCCAGTTGCAGTACGTCCGGCAGTACCAGTGCCAGGTCTTCGGGAAGTTGAGAGAAACCTCCAAGGCCTCACAATGGGCATTCCTCCTTTGCGGAGGGCAGAAGTGCCTTTACATCTGTAGAGGCACACTATGGGAGTACCAGAGAATATCAATTCTCTATTGGGGCACGTAGTGCGTGTGGTGATGTGTTATTCGTAGCACAATGTAGTGCGGGGAGATTAGAGTCTCTCCATTGATTATATTTTGTATACCTTGTCAGGCGACATTGTATGGGTGGACAAGCCCAATATTTTTCCTTTCTACATACTTTTTGATGTAATCCAAACATTTTCAGTCACGCCATATATGTATATATATACATACAGTTTCAAGTTTTTACAGTGCCAATGATTTGTACATGATGATGTTTGTGATGTGTTTTAATTTACATGTAATGTACAGTTTTGTTTTCCTTAACTCTTATATGTGGGCAAGATATTGATCCATGATATAGTTAGCTAATGAATCTGAAACACTATTAAGCTCTCTTGGAATGTGTCTATATTCAATGTAATCGAACATTCGTTCAAGGTGGCGAACTTGTAAGTGTAGACATAGCAGGATAGGACTACGGATAGCGTAGATATGGTTGATTTGATAAACCATGAGTTGGGAGTCTAAGTAAATAATGATGTGAGATATACCTAGGGAGGAGGGTTGGGTCAACAGTCCGATGACATCATGATATTCTGCCATGTTGTTGGTTGTTGGTCCTAAGCAGATACCTCATGAATTCACCACCTCGTCAAATTGGTAAATAACCCATGCCGCCGAAGCAATGTTCCGAGTATGTCGACTAGCGCCATCCATGAACCCAAAAATATAGGAAAGGAAGACATCATCTGCACATGAAAACACAAGCACAGTCATGAGTGGCAAAGGTAAAGAATCGAGCACGCGAAAGAAATAGACACACCAAACTAAAATACAATAATGTACAAAGTACAAATGCTAGGTGATCTAGGCATAGTACTTTTAAAGGTAAAGCCCATTTCGAGGCTCTCCCAGGGTAATTCCATCATGATCTATGAGTTCGTAAGCACCTTTGTGTAGAAGATGCTTCACGATGTAGGGATTGTGCCACATAGGTTCTAATTTTCCCGTCCCCAATTTGTCGTGAGCTTGGTCGTAAACGAGGACTAAGTCTCCTTCTGCAAAAGCTCGAGGGTGGATGGATTTGTCATATTGACTCTTAATTCATTTTTGATGTGCCTCATTGGTGAGAGCAGCATCGTGATGTGTTTCGTCCAACTTGGAAAGATACGAGAATCGTTCTTCTTCAGCAGAAGTGTGGGGTAGGAGTTCTACTTTCAATTTGAGTGATGGAATCTCACACTCAATTGGTAGGACGACTTCAATGCCATAGACCAACTGGAAAGGAGTGAATCCAGTTGAGGTTTTCACAGAAGTGCGATAGGCCCAGAGAGCGGAGAACAATTGTAAATTCCACGATGTCTTGTTTTCCCCTACCATGCATTGGATCATGGTTTTTAGGACTTTGTTGATAGCTTCAACTTGTCCATTTTCTTGAGGGTAGTAAGGGGATGAGTTTTCATGGTGAAAACCCAATTTGACATGTAACTCGCTCATCATTTGGTTTTTGAAGTGTGCACCATGATCAGTGAAAATGAAACATGGTACTCCAAAACGAGTTATAATATGGTTGAAAAGGAACAGAGTTGCAGTACGACCATCATTCAGGAAGGTAGGCATAGCCTCAGCCCATTTGGTGAAGTAGTCGATGGCGACGATGATGTAACCGTGCCCCCCGACTGAGGTAGGCTTACACTGCATGAAATCGATGCCCCATTTAGCAAAGGGGTCGATGGCGATAATGGGGTGCAGTGCAGTAGGGTGGGTGCATGCCTTCTTGTTAAAGAGTTGGCAGGGTGGGAATTTTTTGACGGCCTCGATGCAATCTTTGAAAATGGAGGGCCAAAAGTAGCCGGCACATAAGATTTTTTGGGCTATGGCCATCCTAGAGAGGTGACTGCCATAGGCGCCAAGGTGACAATCGTTCAAAATGCGTTCAGCCTCCTCATGAGTCAGATAGCGCCGAAGGATGGTGTCAATACCATGGTGGTACAAGGTGTCACCGAGGATAAGATATCGGCGAGAGTGGTGACGAATGAATCGACGCTCTTTGCGAGAGATGTTGGGCTGAAAATGTTGAGTTTGAAGGTAGAGGAGGATGTCTCCATACCAAGGATCAGAGGTATTGATGAGGAAGAGAGATTCATCGAGGAGAGAATATCTAGTTTCGATGTCTTCATCGACATGAGGTAGAGCACAGATGAGCTCGGAAAACACCAGGGATTTTTTGGCTTTAGCCTTTGTAAACTCGAGATCGAATTCTTGAAGAATAATGATCCATTTTGAATGTTTTCCCCCAAGCACTTGACGTGTCAAGACGTGGTACATGGGGTTGGAGTCTGCAATTACCGTGGTGGTGCGTAATAAGATGTAATGGAAGAACCTCTGGACAGTGATGACGGCTACCAGATCCAGTTTCTCAACATGCGAATATTTGATTTCGGGTCCAGATAGACTCTTGCTCAGATAATAAATCACATGTTCTTCGTCGTTAGAGTCCTCTTGAACCAACACCATCGCTGTTAAGTACCAGAATAGATCTACCAATATAATAACCACAAATATTGAATACACAATAGATCCACAATAAAGATAGAAGAAACCACACTTTATTATTACCATCAAACCCTTAGGGTAGGGAAACACCATACAATGGATCCTATTATGGAAGGGATCCTCTCCTATTCACTTGCCTCTTCGAGGGGGCATCCTCCTATTGAGCTACCGCTCCAAATACAATATTTTTTTTCATGTCTCATTACATTGCTTGAACCCCTTTATATAGTGCTACCATCACCTAAGAACATTCTAGAGGAGGAATCTTCTAGAAGTAGAACCTTCTAATAAGTCCTCTTACATTTATTATATCTAACTACCATAGTGGGCCT
>ML823895.1:46293-60505 GCA_009831015.1 Picea engelmannii
GTTTAACTGGCGTGTTGTATGTCGCAGAGCGAGTGGTTAGATTGACCCCATTAAACATGTAAATGTGGGCACTTTTCGAGGCCTCATCATGGGGTTGGTTGGAACTGCCCCCCAGCATGGAGGTTTGGGAAACCAAATATTGTTGCTGTGGAAAAGACTGAGTGAGAACAACCGGTTGTGAATTTCCCTTGAAAAGTTTGGCCACTTCATCGCGATGTGGACAGTCTCGGGTGTAGTGATCATCACCATAGATGAGACATGGGAATTTTGGTTTTCGTTGTGGTTGTTTTCCAGCAGCAGAGGTTTGTGGTTGAGTTTTGGGTTGTTCATTGTTATTGATTTTCTTTGGTTTGTTTCTCGCTTTCTTCTTGCCCCCAAGTGGTTGTTAAGGGGTTGATTGGACCGCATTCACATCAGAGACCTGAGTTGGAGGGGGGCTGGAAGAGGGTGTAGTCGAGCTGGGATCATCCATCGAAGTGGGTCACTGAGTTGTTCCAGCCAACTGGGTAGCAGATTGGGTTTTGACGGAGCCAATAACTCCATCTGTGTGGGAAGCAGATGATGGTTTGGATGGATTGTTAGTGGCACGGGTAGCATTCGGTATCAACTCGTATAGAGTACCAGATTGTGAATAGACTAATTCTAAATACTGATCTCGGGCAATGGCTTCTTCCTCAGTGACCACACCACCCATGGAAACATCACGAGCGATCTGGAGTAACAATGATTTAGTGAACCATTCCGCTAACAATTGGTCGGGAATGACTGCTTTGATTAGCCTTCGTCGTCGTATCCATTCATGAATATGATCAGAGATATGTACAGATGTTGTCTGACGAAGGGAGGTTAATAGTTCAGTACCCGTCTCGTATCGAATGGGCAGTTGGAAGTGTGTGAGGAAGGACATGGCGAGGGAGTTGAAATTGTGAAACTATGTGAGTGGTAATTCAATATACCATTTCACTGCGGAACTCGTAAGTGTTCGTTGGAAAAGATGCAAATGAATAGAATCGTCCATGAGGGATTTGGATGAGCACCACAAATGGAAAGTCATCATGTGGTTGTTTGGTTCTTCTCCAGACTTTCCATCGAATTTTGGGATGTCGGAAGGGAGTTTAGCTGGGATAGCTGGCCAAACCAGAGAATGATAAATAGGATCATTCGTTAACCAAGACAAGTCTGGAAGGTCCAGGGTATCTAGAAAAGGTAGTTGTTGGTTAATCTGTGGGTAATGATGGTGTGGCATGGGGACACTAGTGGGGCCAATCACCGGGTTATGTGGATAATTGTAACTAGTGGGCCCTCTTGTGTGAGGTTGGTTTTGACCAAGGTACATAGGATTTTAGGTGTTTTGAGAAGCATGCATGAGAAGAGGATAACCGGATGGGTTTTGACGATTGTAGGTTAGGTTTGGCACTTGTCCATAAGGAGGTTGTTGCGGAGTCTGAGGATTGTGTCCTGTCTGGAACTGTGGGTTTCCTTGAAAAGGGACATTCCACAGATTAGGTGCGGCAGACACATTTTCTCCATGTGGTTATTGGTAGACTCTGGATTGAGGTTGCCCCCCAGCATGAGGGTGACCCTCTAATGGAATTTGTCCTCCGGTGGGAGGGTGCCCCCTGACTTGAGGTAGAGTTCCCACAATTTTAGAGCCAGACATAAATGACTAACCGGTACCGTCGAGCGGATTAGGACCACCAAGACCGGTCCCTCCGGGTTGTTGGATAGGTATGAAACTTCCAGGTATAACTTGAGTAGTAGTAGTTTGGGTAGTAGTGGCAGTGGAAGAATTTAGTGCCCTAAACCCAAAAGGAAGTGTAGGTATTGGTGTTATGGGTGTGCCAATCGCAGCTTGGTTGACCACCGCATTACCGGCGGGAATAGTCAGAATGTTAGGGACCATTGTAGAATGGGCTGTCTGGAGGGGAAGAGTAGGCCTTGGACCAACAGACGATATGTTCGGACCAACGGGTGGTGTGGCTGCAAAGGTGGTGGTACCAGTAAAATGGTTTAGGGGTACGGTGTAGGATATGGGTTCATCGACACCTTCCCCTATTCCATAAATATCTCGCACCAAGCATGGTGGACTTCGAACAATGTCTGCAGTCCAAAAGGGGTCATCGGCTAAAGGGTGTTGATGAGACCCAATCAAAATGTCAGAAAGGTTGACGACGAAAAATTCTCCTGCGGAATTCAGTTGGAGGATACGTCGTTCATATCTCCGGAATGCGGTAAGCTTCCAGATATTCTGAGACAATCTGAAAATTCTCCAAAGGAGTGGGAACTTCTTCCTGTGGAGTTGTAGTGTTTTGAACCTTGTTCTGTTGAGGATATTGCTCTATAGAATGAGGGGTTAAAGGGGTGTTTCCTTCCATATCTTCTGGAGGAAGTCGCTGTAGCCTCCGCGAATGGCATGGAGGGTCGATGTTGGCGAAAAAGAGTTGGTGAAAGAGATCTATGGCCAACTAACGAAAAGAGACAACACACGCTAAAAAATATAAGAATCACAACCAAGCAAACAGGACCTTCTTTTGATGACCGTACTAGTTGGTGATGAAATCCAACGTCGCGTGCTCAAGTCCAAAAGGGGTAGGGATAGGGTGGAATAGTTACAATGGAGACCTTCTTAACAGACTTATGCCTTGGTGCAAGCTTCCACACAATAATTGTGGATTTACCCTCCAAGGAGCCCGAGTGAGTTTGACCAATGTCTTCTCCAGGTACAGTGAGACTTCCCGTCACTGTCACCTTGTGTAAGCCCCTAAATATTATGGCCACTAAGGTTACAAATTCGCAGTCAGCCCCTGGGCAGGAACAATCGACAGTCTGATCCGAACGTATGGGCAGGTTATCGAGCCTGAAATCAACTAAAATGCTTCCATGTAGTAATTGTGGATTTACCTTGAAGCGATCCCCATAATATTATCTGACCACCACAATCAGTTAAACCACATAGGGTTAGTCCTCGTAGCTCACCCGAATGCGACCTCGTGCATAACCCCTGTGTGAGAGGGGGATCCCAGGCAGACTTATATGATGATTGGATTTGACTCTCCCTAACTCAGGATGCTAGTGTTTGTTTTGGAAACTTTGGAGAGTTATGCTCATAGCCTAATCCAAAGTACTAATCCTAGTCTATTGTTGGTGGAGGATCCTAGAAAAGAAAAAGTTCCAAATAATTTTTAATTAGCGTTGATTTTATGGCTGTTCTTTATGCAAAATGGGTGCATGGAAGTGAAACGAATGGAATTATGAATCAGTCCCAAAAATGCATCAAATATGATAAGCATTCATTTATTTTCGATGAACATCTATCTAAGGAAGAGAGAGAGAGTTCTTTTCACTAACAAGAATTAATAAGGAGTGTCCTCATACAAGTTTTCTCCAATCAAATCCTGATGTGATGATAAACTTTTGAGATGCCTTCTAACATGCACAATCAATCATGAAAATTCTTTTTATTGTTTTCATATGAATAATGATCAATTCAACACAATGCTCGTCTTGCTAATTATCGTCTTGTATGAATGAAAATCAAACTAGCACAAGCAAAATTCATACAAATAATACACCCTTTCGTTGCAATCAAAACGAAAAGAGAAAGAAAAGAAGAAATCAAAGAGGAAACAAACTTCAAACCCAAAAATAAAAAGTTGAAGAACAATGATCTTGACTAAAATCAAGATGAAGAGATCTGTATGCCTTTGATGACCTTCACGGGGGTTTTTACTTAGTTAAACAGAGAAAAAGACAATGCATGGGTTTCAGACTCCAATCAACAGAAAAACTCAATAAAAATAGTGAAGAAGGCTACAAGATCCAAATAGTAAGATGTTCATTCTTCAAAAAGACAGATGTCAAGGCTGGAAGAGAAGAAGCATTGACTCTCAAGGTTACCCAGCAGGAGAGACACATAGGCAAAACCCAGAAAAAGAAATTTTGGAAGGTTTATTGGCCAAAAGAGGGTTGGTGCTCTGTTTCCAAAGGCAAGGAGCATTATAGCACTCTGTGCAAAGATATTAGGGAGCGTCGGTGCTCTGTTAACATGGGGACAGGGGTGCCAGGTTCAAGAACTCCCAAAAATGTCAAAAAATTCAAAAAATTGCAATCCAATTTCGACAATTAAGATGAGTATGATGGGGTAGGGAGCCAATCAGCTCATGAAACCAATCAAAAGAGGAGTGAACTAGGTATGAAACAATCAAGGAGTACAACTAGGTCAATGAGGAGAAATAAAAACAAGAAGTTTTGATTTGAGGCTATCTCCCCAGTGGAGTCGCCAGTTTTTGTTGTAGGAAAATCTCCCTGCAGATAGGTAGATTGCCTCAAAGAGATTGAACCTAACTCTAAGATAGAAAATACTTAACATGGACACTGACTTCCTTTCAAATCTATACAAACTAACACATGAGAATGAGGGAGAACAGAAGTACCTTTTTATCGACGTTTGTCCCTGCATGCTCCGAGTTGAGCTCCAATCCTTTGCTCCTCGCTGAGTCCTGTAGACAAACAAGATAAGACCACTTCCTACTCTATTGATATTAGCTTGAAAACAAATCTATCTATCAATGATAAGTTCATGTAACATCAGACACAAACTAGAAAGAAACAGGCCAAGCGTGTCATATTAATGAGAATAACGACAGCAGTACTTACAATCGTAGATGCGAATGCGACATCTTCGTCAAGTCCCCTTCGTCTAACCCTTGCCTGAAAGATCCACAACTTGGATAACAACATATTCAGTGATCACTCTTCTTGGGATGATTGTTTGTTTCTTATGAGATCATAGGTTTCATGCTAGCAATTCTTCCCCCTTTCCACCATCATAGAGCCTGCTTATATAGGTTAAGAGGATCTGGACCTCTTGAGTTATCTTTAGATCAAGCTGGGGAACTTCCTCCTCAGATCAGGGATCTTCTGATGAAAATAAGAATTCAAATTCAACTACCTCCTAATCTTGAAATATCCTCCCCTTATTCTCCTCAATGGGCCAACTACTACCTCAGATTAGGCAACGCTCCTTCAAAAGGGGCATCAGAGCACTGTAGCGCTCCCTGAGAGGCTTGAGGGGAGCGCCAGTGCCCTAAAGGTGGGTAGCACTCCTTCAGAGGGGGCAGGGGAGTGTTATAACACTCCATGAAGCCTTATAAGGGAGTGCCAACGATTCCTAGGCTGATATAAGGGAGCGCTCACCCCTAAAACCTTTGATCAGAAGCTCTCTTCAGGTGTTAAGAGTTCCTTGACTTCAGTTAACCAATTCTCCTTCTCCAAACCCAGTGTATGGGATGTTTTAAGTGCCTCTATAGTGTCGTCGTCAAGGCAGTATACTTGAACATCATTTGCGACACTTATGAACAACTTGTGACACTTGCGAAAGTTGTAAGGAAGATGTGACACTTACGACAATTGAGAGGAATATGCGACACTTATCCAGTTGAGTAAATTTGACGTGTAACAACTGGTGTTCCTTTCCATAGCTCGTAGGGAGTTTTATCAGTGTTGTTTCTGAGCATTACTCTATTTTGAATGTGAACTTTTGTATGCACTACCTGTGTCCAAAATATATCTATCAATTTGGAATCCATTAGCATTCTTCGATCCATTTCTTGTACTGTCTTGTTCTTTCTTTCAACAACTCCATTCTGTTGAGGTGTCCTAGAAATGAAGAATTGTCTTTTTATTCCATGACTGCTACAGAAGTCCATAAATTCCTTTGAAGTAAACTCTCCTCCATTATCATATCTCAAACATTTGATTCTTAAATCCATCTCATTTTCAACCATTTCCTTATAGATCTTGAATTTTTCAAAATCTCTCGACTTGTTCTTGAGAAAGAAAATTGTAGTCATTCTTGTATAATAATCAACTAAGAACATAAAGTATTTTTCACCTTTTTATCCCTTTTTTGTAGTTGGTCCAACTAGATCAGTGTGCACAATTTCTAGTGGTCTTGTTGTTGAATATTCCTTTGACTTGAACCTGGTTTTTGTTTTCTTTCCTTGTTGACAATGCTTGCATAAAGTGTTGGTTGGTTTCATGATCTGGGGCATTTATCTGACTGCTTCTCTATTGCTGACTTTGACAAGTTTATCAGAATGCATGTGACCCATTCTTATATGTCATAGCCAACTTTCATATTCATTTCTCAGACAACACTTTTCATTTCCGATTTCACTTAACACATATATGTTGTTTGAAGTTCTTGCAGCTGTACTGACCAATTTCCCTGAAACTTATTTTCTTATCTCACACTTTTCTGAATCGAAAGTAAGTTTATGACCTTGGTCACACATTTGACTCACACATAGAAGATTATGTTTCATATCTTCTACCAGTAGAACATTTTGTGCCTTTTCATTATTGTTCCCAATTCAAATTGTGCCTTCTCCAATGATTTTGGATGAATTATCATTTCCGAAGGAGACTGTTCCATTTTTTTTCTTTTCGTAATGTAAGAAATTTGTCTTTATCACCTATCATGTGTTTTGAACATCCACTATCAACATACCAACCATGTTTCTTCTTCTTATCTTGTAGAGAGACTGTGCATTCTTCATTGTTATACTGATCTTGCTTTCTTATCCATGTCATTTTCTGAGGTTCTTGTCTGTGACTGTTGTTATTATGTTGAGGTTCTTTAGGAGGGACTGTCATTCTACAATCCTTGGACATGTGTCCAAAATTGTTACATTTGTAACATTCCACTTCAGTGCTCAAATATTCAAACCTATTGTAACTTTTTCTTTGTGTGTCACTAGGTCTCCTTGAATAATCCCTTTGTGTATAACTCTCAAAGTTGTTACTCTTCCTATTGTTAGCTCTACAATTCACAACTTTATGTCCAAAATGATTACATGCATAACATAAAACAAAAAATATAGTTTGATACCTAGGAGTTGAAGATCTTCTGAAGGAGGTGCTCTTATGAATCCTTCTTCTTCTTGAGGCCTATCTGTTTGTTGTTGATTATGAAATCTGAATCTTCTTGGTGGAGGAGTGTCCCTGTAATCTTCCTTGTATATCTTCTTATCCTCTTTGATTTTTTCTGCATAGCTCTTTGGATTTGTTTCTTTCTCTATTTTT
Source organism: Picea engelmannii (assembly GCA_009831015.1). Taxonomy (NCBI): domain Eukaryota; kingdom Viridiplantae; phylum Streptophyta; class Pinopsida; order Pinales; family Pinaceae; genus Picea; species Picea engelmannii. The sequence goes on from ML823895.1 coordinate 53,380, forward strand.
TTGGAGATTGATCTCTTTTCTGTCTGATTGTATCCAAGTCCAGACTTGTCAAGATGAGACTTTTTACTGTTGATAATGTCATCCAGAACTTTTGAGCTATTCTGCATATTTTTATTTTGAATATCCTTTCTTAGTGTGACAACCTCTGCTTCCAAGTTTCCAATAATCTTGTCCTTTTCTTCTAGTTGTTCTTTAATTGTTTCTTCAATTCTTTTATCTTCTTCTATTTGAACCTTCAATTTTGTGATCATTTGTTCTAGTTCTCAAGTGTCCTTTTTCTTGTCTAGTTCTTCTTGTATTTTCTTGTTTTTCTTCTTTTCTCTTCTAATAACTTCTATGGCACACATTAATTCTTCTCGATAGTCAACTTCTGCCTCTTCAATTACTTCTTCAACTTATTCACATTCTTCTTCGGCTTCTTCATATTCTTCTTTGGAGTCTTCTTTGTCAGAGTGTTTTACTGCCATGAATAAAACTCTTTTTGTCTCATTATCACTAACTTCATCTTCATCTAATGATGAGATGTCTTCTTTGGTGTATAATCTTTTCTTGAAAAATTTCTTTGTAGTTATTTTTCCTTTATATGTGTGTTTTCATTTTGATTAACCTTCATCATTTCTCTTTTTCTTATGAGGACATTTGTTAACAAAATGACCAATACCATCACAATTAAAAAAAATTAAAGGGAGTTACCTCTATACCTATTGTTGGTTCCCTTGTTCAATCTTTTGACGAAGTTGGCCACTTCTTCATCATCTTCTGAGGCGTCACTGCTACTGCTATATTCTTCTTGTTCCTTTTTCTTTCTCTTTGATCTTTTGGATGCCTTAAAGGCAACTTTGTTTACATATGGATTTTTGTGCTCAGTTCTCATTTCATATGCTGTGAATATTCCATGCAGTTCGTCCATGCTTATTGAGTCTAGATCCGATCTTTATTCTAGTGTTGATATCTTAGGGTTGAATCTCATAGGAAGAGATCTTAGTATCTTTTGAACAATTACAGATTCTTCAATTTATTCTCTGAATCCTATGATTGCATTCATTGTTTCATCGACTCGTAAGAAGTAGGTTGTGATATCTTCACCTTCCTTCATTTTTAGTTGTTTGAACTGACCTTTGTAAGTTTGAAGCTTTGTTGCTTTGACTTTTGTATCTCCTTCATAAATATTTTGGAGCTTGTCTCAAATATCTTTAGCGGATTTATAGTGTGCATTTTGGTGAATACCATATCACTGAGACCATTCAAAAGTGCATTTGTGGCTTTGGAATTATTCTCACCGATTTTTACTGCTTTGTCATTTGTTGGTGGAACTGTTGGTGCTGTGTATCCATCTACAATTGATTGCCAAAATTGAAATCCATGTGCCTGTATATATGTCCTCATCCTTATGCTCCAAAAAACATACTTTTTTCCATGAAACTATGGTATTCCATTTTTATATGAGTTGGTACTCTCCATGATCTACCTTTCAGTGGTTAAACTAATTTCTGAAGGAACCTTCTATGATACCAATTGTTGGATTATTCAGAGGGGGGTGAATCAATAATAGAGCAATTTAATCATTTTTAACCATATAATCCAAGTGTTATATCAATGAAACATTATCATCCAATAACTGCAGAGTAAATAAGCAATGAACAAATGAACAAACATACACATACACAGTACACCAGTGTTTTATGTGTAAACCCAAATCAGGAGAAAACCACAAAATGTTTTTTCTTATATGTCTTGAAGAATTAAATTCATTGGAAGCACCAACTTCCTTTGTTTTCTAGTTGAAACTGAAAGGAGGCTCCAACCCCCTAGTTTCTCAGTATATAACCCAAGGGAAGCTCCAACTCCCTAATTCTCTGGCTACAACCAGAAGGAGGCTACAACCCCCTGTGTTCTCCGGCTACAATCGGAAGCTGGCTACAACCACCTGTCCTTTCCCCATCTTGCCACCCTGAAGTAGAAGTAGAATGATGGAACCATTGCCAACCTATCACTATGAGATATACCATTGTAAATCTGTACCAGTAAATCTGAACCATGCATCAACCTATACCTGAACCTGTAATCAACTTGTACCATAAACAAGTGCATCAACCATGCACCAACCTATACCAAATAACCTGTAATCAACCTGTACCATAAACAAGTGCATACAACCATGTACCAAGTATGTACCAATCATGTGTCAACTACTCATAAACTATGACTCATCAATATGTACCAACATCATCAACTATACACCTCATGTATGTGCCAACTCATCAACTATTTGTCTCAACCATGTACTCAACATGTACCTCAACTAAAAGCCCTCATCAATTTCATCATCCAAATCTGATTTGTAGCTCTATAGTAGACCTAGTGTATATGATCACATTCCTTCAAACCTTCCTTAACTTCAATAACAAGAGACTATCATTTTCATCAAAATTTCTTTAGTCTCACATGCCTAGTTTTGGATGAGTCAACAACCCTAACTTGACATAATCATAACTTTGTACATATAATGTTTAAAGATATGAAACTGATACACAATGTTCTTCAATGTTTTTTATGCAATTCCTCCAGGTTTCACTACTTGGAACCTCTCAGAAAAGGAGTTATAAAAAAAATGACATACCTTGTTGAATTTTGGCTTATTCTAGAGAGTGACCTTGTAGAGCATGCCCCTAACAAATTCATTATCCTTTATCTCATTATTCCAGAATTAAGCATGGGTTCTCTTACTCTGCAAAGCATCTTCCCATGAAGGATTTCACCATAAGGGGACCACTTTGGAGTTCATCCATCTTTACTTCTTATAAACCATGACAAGACAATAATGAGTCATCTTTACATCAAACAATATTGGGTCCATTACCCAAACCTTTGTGTTGTGGGGCTTTCTTCAAGGGTTGACATCAATGAAAACCAACCTTAATCAACATGAGGTTATTCACACGACTATTCATAGTCTAAAAAAATCGCATCTAAGGCTGAATAGTGATAAAAATCCATATGAGTTGTGGTTTGGTCGACCTACATCAATCAAGCACTTCAAAGTATTTGGAAGTAAATGCTACATCAAAAATAATGTTGATCATCATGGAAAATTTGATGGTAGAGATGATGAAAGCATCTTATTAGGATATGCAACAAACAACAAAGGATACATATGCTTTAAAAAAATAATTCCTAAATTAGTAGACTGTATTGATGTTCGAATTGATGAAGAAGCTCCTATGAAAGATCAACAGAGAATAAGCACCAAGTCAGATGAAGAAGATGATGAGGATAATGAAAATGAAGAAAAAAACATATCAGAGTCATAAGAAGATGATGAATCAGGTGGAGAAGAGACACCAAGTGATCCATATGGATATCGATGACCATCCACCTTTTCCAACTGGCTCAAAACAATTTTCTAACAATTTTGGCAATTTACTATTTTTAGCAGTTTTAACTTTCGGGGGCATTATGAGGGCCTAAATAAAGGTTTTTCAGGATCAAGCTCCTCAATGATATCTGAAGGAATTATTGATCCCCCAAAATGAATCTCCTTGATGATACCTTTCCAACAGGCTATCACACACCTAAAACGAATATCGTATGCAAAAGTTACGACCCTCGGAAGTTGATGTACTAACTTACCCAAATGGGGCCCACATGACATTTGGCGTTTCATCTCCTAGGGTTAGGTTTTTGGATGTCTAGGGTTTTTGGAATTATTTTTTATTGTAAAAAGGCCTTCAGAGCCTCATTTTAATCTTCTTCTTGTGAATGTGCGCAACTGTCACATCTCTTCTCAGAGATAAGCTACTACCATTCCAACAAGCTTATTTTCGCTGCATTTTATAGTTTTAGCTTATTTTGTTACTGAATAGAAAATCGGTTTTATTATATCTCTATTATTTTGTATTAAGGACCTATTAATAATCTGTATTCATTTTGTTCTGCTCATAAAATCCATATCAGTGGTATCAGAGCGGTCTTCTCCTTGTCGTCTTAATGCATGTCCCCAATGAGGTCGGAGTACAAAGAGTTGGGTATTGAGCTTGTTTCTCTTGAGGATAGAAGATCTCACATGCCCAAGTGACCTCTCATGGTAGGAAAAAATAAATACAAAGGGATAGGAGATCCTTTCAAATTGTTGATTGAGGAAGCCCTCATGCAATAGAGGAATGAGATGATGGATAATTTCATGCAAATCTTTCAACGGCTACCAACAGACGACGCATCTTCTTCGAACGGAGGCACCGCCCCCTTCAAGGTACAAATAAGCTTCTATATTCCTATATTTGAAGTTCAAATAGATGTAGATGTTGTAGACAAGTGGTTGAATCTACTAGAAGGGTATTTTTCTGTCCATAACTTTTCGAATAGAGAAAATATTACTTTTGCGCTCCTGAAAGACATTCCCCATGTCAAATATTGGTGGGAAACTTTATGTGAGAAAAAGGAAACAGAGGAAAGCTCATTATTTTCAGTCACGTCCAACTGGGAATCCTTTAGGGATGTTATTAAGGAACAATACTACCCTGTCAGAAGTTATGATGACTTGTATACCAAATGGACCATGTTGTGGCAAGAAAGAGACCAAGCAGTGCCCAATTTCACAAATATCTTACATACCTTGCGCACCAAGATGGGTATCAAATATTCAGAGCGACATCTGGTGTTCAAGTATCACGGTGCTCTTCATAGATACATCCATACCAAAATGTAATTTCTAGACATCTTATCCTTGGGCGTAGCCTACCAATATGCCGTCAAAATCAAGCAGAAGCTCAAACAAAAGACACGAAAATTTGGGCCTGGGAACCCCTCACAACAAAATCCAGGAAAGGGCGGCCCCAACCCATAGAACAAAGGACAGAGAAAATATGGATAGTATAAGGACAACCATCCCAAGCCACAAGCAAAGAAGGACACCAGAAAGACAAATAAAGATACCGAGAAGTGGTGCGAGTTCCATAAGATCCCTTGGCATGACACTACTGACTATTGCTCAAAGCAGTTGTTGGTGGCTAAAGTGAAAGCCTCTGAATCAGATGCGGGTTATGACTCTGAGCCAGAACTAGAAAGGGGAAGATGGATCATTGACATGGAACCCATTGCCACTATTGCTACCATCAAGCTCCACCCTGGCGAACCAGATGAGCTAGAAGAAGGAGAGCACCTCTTCCATTCACAGATGTGGGTAAAAGGCACCCCGCTAAACTTTATCATTGATAGCGGTAGACAAAAGAACCTAATATCAACAGAGTTCATCAAGTGGCTTTCCCTTCCAACAACGTCACACCCATAACCCTACACCATTGGATGGCTCCGCTAAGGAAGCGATCTCCATGTCAGCCAACAGTGGTGACTGTCGTACAACATCAAGCCCTTCAAAGATGAGGTATTATGTGATGTTGCTCCTCTCGAATTTTGTGATGTTCTTTTGGGACAACCTTATTTATGGAAACGTCATGATTTATATGAGTCTAGGCCTCATAGTGTTATTATTACTTTGAATAGGAAATTGTACAGGATGCCCGAGGCAGTCCCACCTAGTGCTATTTCCTTGATATTTGCTAAGCAATGCAGGAAAGTCATCTTTCAGATGGTGAAGTTTTTCTTCTTTGTGATTCTCTCTCAGAATAAGAGAAATATCACAACCACATCTAGTGTCTCTATGACTAATCTCTCCACACAGTAGAAGAAAGTAGATAAGGTCATGGAAGAATACTCAGATATCTTCTCCTCACCTACAGGGGTACCGCTACACTGCCAGGTCAAGCACCCCATTGATCCAACCCTTGATGCACTGCTTCCCAATGGGACAGTCTATCACTACTCTTTGTTAGAGAATGAGGAGATCAAGAGATAGATCCAAGAACTACTCCACAAGGGGCACATATGTCCCATCTCATCACCTTGTGGGAGCCCAATTGTGATGGTATATAAGAAAGATGGAACCTGGTGACTCTGTATTGATTACTAGGCTCTGAATAAAATCACATTCAGAAACCGATACCCCATTCCCTGAATCAAAAACCTCCTTGATTAACTCATGCGGGCCAAATACTTCAGTAAGATTGATATGAAGTCTGGTTACCACTAGGTCCTAATAAAATAGACAGATGTATGGAAGACCATATTCAAGTCAAAGGAAGGCCTTTTTGAATGGTTGGTCATGCCCTTTGGTTTGAAAAATTCTCCAGCCACTTTCATTAGGATGATGGATGATATCATGTGTTGGAGCCGCCCCTATTTTTTCCGCCTCACTCAATTTAGAATATTCTGATCCTTGAGATATAAAGTTGTTCTCTTTCCCTTTTCCTTCAAAAAATCATAAAATTCTGAAAGAACTTTTGTTGCCTGAATAGTAATGCTTTGCCACTTATGAAGGGCCCGTTTTTCGCAAGTATGTTTGTCCTTAAGATTTTTCAAGATTCATGATCTCGCTAGCTGGACACTTCATTCCTTGAATTCACAAGTCCCGAATCGCGAGAAGTTCGAACTCAGCTTTAATTTTCGTCCTAGGCAAGAATAGTATAAGACCTTGAACCCTTGGTTATGACATCCTCGGGGTTTCGCGCTTCGGCATTTCTCGACCCTAATTTTTTTGTTTTCTCAACCCTGAGAGCCGAGAACGCGATAATTTTTAAAATAACCATAGTCAAGAACCGAGAGTAAACAACTAACCATAGTTAAGCTTGGTTCTCGGCATATCGCCTCTCGGCACATCGCCTCTCGGCATTTTTTCTTTCATAAGTTAAAACGTCTGAAACTCCGATTCACAAAATCGCGACATGATTGTATTGAGCCTTAATTATCGCTGCATCGCAATATCGCGACTCGGCATATCGTTCTCCTAAAAACTTTTCTTCGAATTCCCGATTCATGATCCGGCAATTAAGTTAATCTTATCATTAAGGATCCGCTACATCATGTTTATTGTTAATAATGCCAAGGTCAAAATTCGCAATCTCGCGAGTTATAGGATCAAAATGATAAAAGGAAATTCACGAGATGATGAAAAACGAGGAAAGTTTTAAATCATTAAGATTGCAAACTTTTAAAATCAAACGGACTACGTCCCGCGCTTCAAGGTTGGCACACTCCACGAGGTATTTGTTCATTTACTCTCCATAACCTGAGT
>ML823895.1:105200-116661 GCA_009831015.1 Picea engelmannii
TTTATGTCTGACAACCAATTCCATCATCAATTCCCCCCTTTGTCAGCTGAAAGGAGAGACCACAAGTGGTTTCATGAACCATCTTCACTAGAATTGTGAACTCCCCCCCTTAAGGTGCATGAGAGTTTCATCATTGTACTCCCCCCTTCTAGGCTCAAGAGAGTATCGTACTTGTTTTAATTTGAGTACAACACAAAGTGGGCATGCAGAAAAAACCACATGTTATCTCATCCTGTGAGGGCCATGCTCGAAAGCTACGCGATAAGGGGACCACTTATGTGAGGTACAAAAATGTTATGTGATACATGATTGGTCTTTACTCGAGATTGAATTCTATAGTAAGACTTATATAATCGCTTTGTTGTTGATGACCATTTCCAAGGATCAATCCACTCATAGTGAATATTCAATCTTGCAGGTTTCTTCAGTGTTGAACATCTGTCTGAAGAATGGTTATGCTTGCCACAATGATGGCAAGGATGGAGATCAAAACATTGATTCTCCTTGTGACCAACTTGATTACAGTGTTGACACTTATCATTCTGATGCTAAACTTGAACAAGTGAAGTTGAAGAATATTGAAGGAATCTAGCACTTTGGAACTTGATTCGTCTGAAATAATCGGGAATATGAAAGGTAACTTCCTTGTCATATCCAAGTCCTGTTCTATTCTTGTAGTAGATGATTTCTTCCCAAGGTCTGATGATGGGTTTGGAAAGAGTATTATGAACTCGTTTCTTTGAAATCCATGGAAGTGGATTTACTGCATGTTGATGCATCATTGAAAGGTTTTCTTCATTGAAATCAAAAGAAAACTCTTGAAATGTAGGTTCATGAATAGATTCAACTTCATCTGAAACTGATTTTGAAGTTGTATCACTGTGTTGTTCCTTCACTGACTATTGATCAAAAACATCATCATCATCATTATCATCGTAGAGAGGGTTGTGCTGAACATAAAATAGTTTAGAGAACTTCACTAGCTATTGATTTTTGAGATTAGTCAACTCATCATTCAATAGCTAGGACAGAGATTGAAGACTTTAGCTTGGGTCACTTGCAAACAAGTTAGCACTAATTGAAGAGTTTCTTTGTTCAATGTCACTTTGTTGTCTTCAATGGTGTTTATTAGAGTGTTCAGTAACTCTAATAATTAGAGACTTCGAGCCATTTAAAAAAAACTAAATGAGGTCTTCTTGTGCAGGTAGATCCTGATTACAATTTGACTCTATAGAAGAAGGATTATCTACAACTCGCTCACTTGAATCACTCACTTGAACTTCACGCTCACCTGCTATTCACTCTCACTTGAACTTGCCTTGCTTTAACTTGCTTCCAGGAAGTTGAGGATGTCGGTTACCACTGAAAATGCATCCCAAAGTAGTGATGTTTACAATGATTTGAGTTAAAGTACTCAACCTTGTCAATTTCGACTCAAAATTACAATGAATCTTGGGTGTCGGGCTCAACTGAGAATGCACCCAATTACAAATTCAACTTCACTTTATTTATAAACACAAGTAAACTTATGAAATGACTATTTGCATGTTACAATAAATCATGATTCTTAAGTTGAATTAATCTTCAAATTTGAATGTGTTTTGGAGCTTTAGAGTCCAGTCCACCTTTGATGTGTTGCACCTTTTATTAATGAGTTGCACCTTTCATTAATTACTTGATTGGCATGAATTTGTTCTTGTATGTTGCATTAAATGATGAATTGAAAGTATGATTATGTCAATACTAGACATAATGACATAAAGATTCCATGAAAATCTTACCATCACACACAACACAAAGTGTACCTAATATCCCCTTATTCAATTTCGGGCAGATCTAGGACTTGATTTTATTATGGGATTCTTCCTTGCTACCAAATACAATGACCTCTTTAATACTAAAGAGTAAGTTTCATGAGAGGTCAAACTTTCCTCATTAACTCAAAGTTTCAAAAAATTGACTATGAAGTATACAAATAGTTATCCACTTCAAGAATAATATCTACTTATTACTTCACTTTAAACTCAAAAGAAGAAAGGCCTTTTATATTAACATAAAGTAATATTAACATAAAGTAATAATTTATGTTAAAACCAAACACTTTCAAACCTTAAGTATCTCTATGTCCTTTTAAAAGTTCTTTTCAAAAGTGAATGCATAAACAATTGTGCATAAATTTGTTTTATATGCATAGCATGGGTGGTTTGAATGAGTGGAAAAAAAATAGTTTTAATACTTTTATCAAGCACACTAGCTACTCAAATTTAAAACTTCCATGAGGCCCTATGCATAGATATATCCATGTAACTGTTACCACATTTTATGTAAATTTAGTTGTAAAAACTCTGCCAAAGATAAATCGTCAATCTGAGTGTTGACAGAAGAAGAATATGCCCTCCAATCTTTGTTCTGCCTGGTAACTTTCTTCTAACACTAAGTGCATTGATTGCAGGTGCAAGAACAAAGATTTTTCTTGATCGCTTGCCCAATCGGAGAGGTTGAGTGTCGATTGTTGCGTATCACTTTTGATCCAAATAGATTGCTTCATATTTGTGTAGATTGGATGGAACTTTTATAGATAAAAGAGGATAAACGACTAGGGTTTGCGGGTTCTAATCTCGATAATATTTCTATGTAACCAGTGTCATCTCTCTATAAAAAGTAGCCTCACAAATTGCAGCGTCAATTCCAAAGGCTCTTCCGAGGAGCGCGCCCCAAAGGAGTGTGCAGGTCCTCTTTGGCGAATAGTAGATACTTTTTGCTGGGTTGCTAGCATTGCCTCTCACTACAGAAAACATATTCTGAATTGTGTAGTCATTCGATCCAGGCTCCTTTGTTGATCGGTGGGGGATGATTTGCTTGTAGCTCGATGGGTTATCTTGGGTGAATAAGTCAATTTGTGGATGTCACAGATCGAATTGGTGAACTTTGATGCTCGTTGAATTTGTGATCCACTTGTAATGGAAGCCTCGCTGATCTGTATAAATCATCGTCAAATTAAGTCTACCTTTGAATCTTCTCTTCTACTCTTGGAAATTTTCACATCATGTGCAAGTCGTTGGAGAAAATTGTTGAGGAGTAAAATTTTTTGGATGAAGATCACATAGTATTGAACAAATTTCTTTGTTGTTCATGCTCATCTCCGCATTTCAACTTCAAAATATTCCATGGAAAGCTACCATGGATCTCAAGACTACCAGGCACCTTAATTGGATCGCTACTCTGGTGGAGATCATATCTGATAGGAGGTAGAAATGCCTTGTTTTCAGATTTTCACAACAAAAATAAACCTCAGTGACAAGGTAGACCTTGAATATTATGTATCTTGACCTGATAAAATCAGTGTTGTAGAGATAACAACAATTTGCCAAGAAGCGAGAATGCACACAAATTTAAAAAATTATGTCCACAATTGATAGGACGAATCCTGTTGTCAAAGTGGAGATGGAAATGCAATCAAATAACATTTTGTCAGAGGACAGATGGACTTAGTTCTTGCACATGGACATAATTGTTGTGACCGACATAATTTTATTTTATCAGATCTTAAAAAAACAATTGAGAGATATATGGTCGTGTTTTTTCCTAACAGATGTAGATCTGTGCATTATATATAAAATATTTCTCTATGTACGAATCTCCACATATAGATCTGTAGAAACACATGCTATATCTATATATCAATTTGATAAAATATAGAGAAACTTTTGAATAAAGGATATGTTACTTATCTCTCATCGGACCTTAAGKATCTGCCGAACAATGATGCAAAAAKCCTTTTTAYAGCTACAAGAATCGTACAAAACATGTTTGACATGTCAAGACCATTGAAACAAATATCCCACATCATCCATTCAATTCYTATTGATAACTTTCATAGMTTTATTCRGGCCCTATAAACAATATAGCTCTRATACCAATTGATAGATTAGAAACAAGAACAACAACATGGTGGAAAAGGCTCACTAGCCAACACTTTATGTATTGACTCCAATGYTACATATTTATAGTACAATGGGTGATGCCACCTCATAGAGAGATTTTCTCTAGATCTTAAAATCATGCATGATGACTAGGATAGGCAATMTTAACTAACTCATTAGTCATCACTTGAGGATATATTACTAATATCCTAAATGAATAATACAAATATAGGTGACAATTTAGACTTAGTGATTGGTAAAGGTAAGCCATAGGCTAACAAGAAKATARGATACTAAAGTTACSACAAACAACAGTGATGYCTAGGGGAACAATTGACAATCCAATCCACATGCAAGGGCAAGKTATCGAGCCCAAAATCAACTTGAGAGGCTTCCACTCATCATTTTGGGTATACCTTCAAGCGACCCCCATAATACATGCAATCTCTACACTAAGATAAACAAAGAAGGGTGAGTGACTCTGCCATTCTCAATGCAACCTCAGGTTTGACCCTTGTGTGAGAAGGGCTTCCCAGGACAAAATGTTGCAAATTGATTTGGACACTCCCTCTCACAAGATACTATTGTGTGTTTTGTACTTTGGAGAGTCTGTCTCACTGCCTACTCCAAAGCCCTAGCCTAGCTAATGTTGGTGTAAAAGAGCCCTAGAAAAAGTTACTAGTTGAATTTTACAGTTTCTTAATATTATTAAAAGTTGTTGTTACTCAAGAGGGAGATGGGAATGAAACCAATGTTATGTGAGAATTTGACCCAATAACATGTAAATAGAAATGAATGATGCAATTTTTTTGACTGCTGACCCCACCTGCCCTCAGGCTGAGACCCGCTCAGGATCAATTTCCTCCCAAAAGATAAGCTATCCCAGCTCAATGATTCCTCACGGGAATCCTACTAATGATCCATAGGTCCTTCAATAGCCCCACCTGTGCGAACATGCACAAGGTGCGAACTTCACCTCTTCCAAGCGACCACGATGCTATGACCAAGGCCTACACCCGAAGGTGTTAATCACGAGTCATTTTTTGGCTTCTCTAGGTGCAAGGAGACCCTTGTCTCTCCAATCCCTGAAAACCCGAAACGGGGTTAAGGCTCTCAGACCCTTTCCGTATCTCCGCCCAGGTGACCACTACCCGGTGACCATGCGCTTAACACCTAAAGAGCTATCGGCTTTCGGTAGTCAGGACTTCCACCTGCGAGTTCTCCACCCCTTGTCATTTGAAACAATGAACCCCGAATTCTGATTTGGGCTTTCATCTCTAGTTAACCCCCGGTCCTTTGTACTCATGTGACCTCTGGCTAGGACTCAAGTCCCAGCTCCCTTCGCTTTAATGTTTCAGGACTTAATGATTCTCGTTGCAAGAGTTCCTTTCATTTTGGAATGGCAAAAAATGAATCCCGATATAAGTCGACAGAGTGTTGACTCCTTCCACAGTGATGACCACGTGCCACCTGTCACCTCTCCCTAGATGTTGTGATTATGCCACTTGTCACCTCCACATGACCCCTGCTCTGGGATGTGCCACCTGTCTGCCCAAGATTTCGGCTTTTGGGACTTAAGAGAACAACAAATTGTCCTTCCCTTCCCTCTAGAAACCCCCAAATCAGAAATATTATCCTCAACAGGATCAATGACTATGGGCCTCCCTCACTCCAATTGTTATCGGTCCTTTGCACTAGATCTGACAGCCTAGATCTATTTCTCCCTTGTGCGCTTTCCTACATGCATCTGGACGTAGAATTTGATGACCCAGATATCGCCTCTCTAGTTGATCTAACGACAACTATGCTCTACCTTGAGCATGTGCTTCTCCTTCCTCTTAGAATATTTCTTGCTCCAAAAGGCCTTGGCCTTTTTCTCTGCTACGAAGCCTGTAACCTTGGATTTCACCTATATTCTAAGAGATGTTCCTCCTCCTGAGCTTTATTACTCTTAACCTCAAAGGGTTCCTTCGATCTCTGCAACCTCTTGCATGACTCTTGCATAAAATGGTGTTATATCCTCTGAGCTTATCCATGGCTCTGACCTCAAAGTGTCTCTGTCCCTTCCTCTCCCCGAAGGGATATAAGTGCCTCTAGAAACTACCTACTCAAGAACACTTTGTTGAGCCTACAGGGTGTTCAACAACCCTATGAGTGTCTCCTCCTGTGACACTTCTCTTCTCTCTGAACTCAAACAAGAGTTCCTTCTGTGCACACTTGCACCAACACAATGCCCACCTCGCAAAGTTCTCTATAATCTTCAGTGAATCTATCTTCTCATCGAACTCGAAATAGAGTTGTCCTCAATGCACCCTATGCATTTTCTCAATGTCCTCCTGGTAGAGTCTTTATAGAGTTCACAGCCCCTTGAGGCTTCCTCCTTGGGTCAATGATTTCAGCTGGTGCGCCCTCCTGGCACATCTTTGTCTGAAATTCTATAGAATTCAGAAGTGCACCCATACACTGGTTTTCAGAGACCGCAGTACTCTATCATGCACTCTTACATGAAACCATGAAGAATCCAAACCTGAAATCAAAAAACTCTTAGATAGGAAAATCTATCTATCCCTGCAAATGTACATCTAACATACATCTACAGCGTATCATCAACACATAACGGAATTCTATCATGAACTCACAAACACATGAACAACAACATGCAGGAAAAACTGTTATGTTTGTATTAATCAAGAATGCATGATTACAATGTGTTCGAGATCAGACTGTAACAGAGTCTCAACTCTCTTCTCCTCTCTACCTATTCTCTCTTCTACCTCTTCTTTCTTTTTCTCTTACTCTTACTCTCTCCTTAACAGAAAAAAAAAAAAGATGTTTTTACAAAAGGGGGCTCATTGAGCGCTTCCCTCCAAGTTCACCAAATCTCATTAATTACAATGAATTACATTGAATGAAACTTCCATGGTTTTCTAATCCACGTGGGATCTAGATCTCAACCTTACAACCATTTAAGGAAACCTTTATCTAAATCCTGTGCACATGCATGGCTTTTGGCTTTTCGGCCTTACAACATTTAATACAATTTTCAAATTTTGAAAAACGAGAGGGTTGCGCTTGTCTCCTTCCATTGAATGTGTGCTTTGATGTGCTCATTGGCTGGTGTGTAGCTGGCTTGGAGAAATGCTCCTACATCATACTCCTCTATTGTGAGAAATTCATGATCTCCTGCTCATGATCTTCCCAGCATCACTTTTGAAATCCACTTAAATCCCAAATAGTTCTTTGGAGCTATCCATCTGCTCCATCGCTTCGCTATTGTTGTTGCTTCTACTTCCCTACTGCTATGGTAGGTTCTCCTCTTCTCGGCTACCTTTTGTTGACTGCTTCTGTTGATCTGATCATCAACCTTCTGATATTCTCAATTATCTCATCCAGCTGCTCCCATGTCTGGCTCTCCTTTTGTAGCCTACTTCGCTGCACTTCTTCCCTGCAAAGGGGTAGATCAACTAGATCTCCCATGCCGTCTCCTTCCTTTGTGGCCTCAATTTTCCACCCTGCTACAAAATTCAGCTCTGCAATCTTATCTTCTTGATGAACCTGTTGTTCAATCACCTTCTTTGATAGACTTTCTTATGCTAGAATTGCTTATGCCATTTCCCCTTGTGCTGGTTGAATTCCAGCTTCCTCCAGCTGCTCCTTAGACTATAATTTTCCTTCATCTACTGTTGCATGCCTTGGCATTTAAGTCATCATCATCTATTCATCTCCCTGGCTAAAATTTTCAAGTAATTCCTCGGAATGATCCTCTTTTAACATCTGCATGACTATCTTCTCTTAACAGTTATCTACTAGCTCTGGATGGCCTAACCAATCCTCCAACATTTCTAACTCCAACTCCCATGGAGTGAGTATCTTATCCCCATGTTCTTCTTCTGCCGGGGTAGATTTTGATGTCTGCTCCATTTCTTTCTCTTTGATAGTCATTGTTGGTTGTCCTTCTCATGCTGCTATTGCATATACAACACAAGATTTGGCCTCCACTAGGCTATGTGGTAGGAATACTTCAATTCCCCCAATGATAAGAAAGTGTGTCTGATCCTTCTCTATTAGCTCCTCTCGCTGACCCGAACTCATCCTTGAATTCATGAGACTTTCAAACAGTCTCATATTCTCTCCCTTGCCCACCTGGCAATATGGGATTTCTTCTCTACCCTCCTGGCAATCTATGAGATCCTCCAACAATCTCATTTCATTGCCCTGCTGTAAACCTGAATTTTTGTTTTTCCCTCCTGGCAGTATTTGAGATCATCCTGTGACTTCTTCTTGTTTCCCACCTAGAAAATTGAAAGTTTCTCACTACCCTCTTGGTAGCTTATGAGATCTCTACTTGATCTCTCTTCCTCCTCATCACTGAGATTCCTCCCAGTCTCTGGTTGACACACATGAACCATCTCCTCTTCATCTCTAAGGATTTACACATACCTCATCCATTCCTTCAGTATTCTTCGCTGCCTTTGCGCCAACAACTCCTTGATTGGCCACTTTACTTCCATTTTCATGGGCCATTCATATACCCATCACGATTTTGCATTCTGTTGCACCTACAATGCAAGATATTCCATCCTTTCCCTCACTTCAGCGAGTTCTTTATCCATTTCCTCCTTTCCCTTTTGTTGGTGTTCTTTTTCTTGACCATGTTCACAGCCTTCAATAGCCATCTTCTACCTTCTACCTACTCTCTTGGAAATTCTGTTGCTATCACTCTACAACTGAGATCACTTCTAGCATCTCCTACAATCCACCTGACTATTCAAAGACTGTTGCACTTCTGCAAACAATCTTCACAAAGTATCCATACTCTATCATGCTTCTTCTTCTGTCTGTAAGAAATTCTCGGCACTCTAGCTGCCTTTGTCACCTACAGAAGTCCAATCCCGCTCTGACAGCACTTGATTGTTGACCCCACCTACCCTCAGGCCGATATATGATGAGGATCGATTTCCTCCCAAAAGATAAGCTATCCTAGATTAACAATTCCTCATGGGAATCCTGTTAATGATCCACAGGTCCTTCAGTAGCCCCACTTGTGTGAACATGAACAAGGTGTGAGCTTCACCTCCTCCAAGTGACCACGGTGCTATGACCAAGGCCTACACCCGAAGGTGTTAATCGTGAGTCATATTTTGTCTTGTCCAAATGCAAGGAGACCCTTGTCTCTCCAATCCCCGAAAACCTGAAACGGGGTTAAGGCTCTCGGCCTCTTTCCTTATCTCTGCCCAAGTGACCACCACTCGGTGACCATGTGCTTAACACCTAAAGTGCTATCGGCTTTCGGTAGTTGGGAATTCCACCTACGATTTCTCCACCCATTATCATTTGAAATGCAGAACCTCGAATCCCAATTGGGGATTTCATCTCTAGTTAACCCCTGATCATTTGTACTCATGTGACCTCTGGTGATCTGACAGGATTTTTCGAATGACTTATGGTTGAGTTTTATTTGCATGCATTAATTGACCATTGGAAAACTTAACAAAAGAACGATAAAAGAAAATTAATTATACAACCATTAACATAATTGCAGATCTGAAATGCAATGAAAAACAACAAACCATAATGCACAAGTTGATAACGGAGTTCGACACAACTTTGCCTACGTCTCTGGGCCTTTTCTCTATGGGGGAGGCTTATTTATTTCTGTTTGAAAGATTAATAGTACATCTTTACAATGCTGAATGGCTTCCAGACTAATCTGGTCATGTTCACCCAGATCTCTAGAATCTTTCACAAAAAACGACACCTGAAATGGATGTCCCGAGCTCTCAGAAATCGTCCGACAGCATCTCCTCCTCAACAGCTTCCCTGCCTCAAATTGGCTTTGACTTGGCTTTGCCTCAACATCTCTGCTCTCAAAAACCGTCCAAAAGTTGTCCCCTTGGCCTCAAAATGGCCTTGGTTAAATAGTGGGAAAGTTGGTTGCTCATCCCCAACTTCCTCCCAAACATTAGGTTCTAAAAAAGCCCAATAACTCCCAAAAATGAGTTAATTACAATAAAAAGGGTTAATTAACATTAAAAAAACCAAAAAGTGGTTATAAAAACCCACTTTCAGCTATATAATATAGTTATTGGGCCGCAGCCCCCGAACCCTGGGCGCGCGCCCCTTTGATGTGGTCACATTGACTCCATGTGGCCACGCGCTAGCGCGGGCCACCCCCCTTTAGCTCCAGGTCATGGTCATATAATGCGACATATAGCCATGGGCTAAGTTTTAATCCATCCAAACCATAACAACCCACCAACCTTTAACCGTATAACCATTTGATTTAAAATGAAACCGCGCCATTATAGTAATTGTTATAACCGTTTACCTAAACAATAACCACAAGCTATTTACATCCACATCTGTGGTCATGTCACAATGGTTATATGGTAAGCCGAGGGATGGGGCTTAGGCCCCAGCCCTTTTCCCGTCGGCCAAACCTTTAACACAACTCAAATACAATATACACCATTTCAATAACAAGAACTACCATGTGGCCCATTGGTCAGAGACTTGATATGAAGGCGCTATGTGTGGAGGAGGTCCGGGGTTTGAATCCCCCGGGCCCCAAAATCTTTTGACATAGCTCTCATTGGCTAAACCCGAGGTTCCATGTGGCAGCCCATGATTGGGCCACGTGGCACTATAACCACCAATCAAACCTTGACAAGTGTCGGCTTCTGATTGGTCGACGTCATCTGAGCCACGTCATTTTCGTATGCCATGTCAGCTTCCGTACCTGGCCACATCACTTGTCGTACGCCCAGTCACTTGTCGCGTCAACTTGCCATGTTAGCTGCTGACATCACCCTGCCATGTGTCACCCTTCCAGTGGTGACACGTGTCACTTCGGGATTGGTCCAACTGCGCATTGAAAAGGCCAAATCAGCCTGACACGTGTCACTGCTTGAGGCTGCCACGTGTTGTCTCCTGGTGCTTCCATGTGTCACCTGTATGGTGTTAAGGTCCTAACCCGCACATGGGTAGATTAATGTATTCGGATGTAATAAAGGTCAATATTAATAAGACCTTTCAATAAAAGAGACTTAGGCGGATGTAAGAAGACCTAATAGAAGCTTCCGCTTCTAGAAGGATCTTCCTCTAGATGCTTCTTTTTAGTATAAATAGGAGTCGAGGGTATGAGAACCCTATCTTGGATATTATTGTAACAGAGTGCTGCTCAATTGGAGGTTGCCCCCTCGAAGAGGCCTGTGAACATTGCTATCTGAATCAAGTGCTATTTCTGTTCAAGTTCTATTCTTGTTGCTATTTCGTATATCATTTCTGTGTATTGTGAAGATTATGCTGGATATTTTACTGTTATTCTTTTATTTCTAGCATTTCGTTTCTGTTCTGCATATTTTATATATCTGGTATCTTGCAAGTGGTATCAGAGCACTTTCCTTGGCAGAAATTGTGGGTATTTTCTTCAGGGTAGAGACGTATTCCAACATCTTTAAGCCACAGAGATCTGTCATTACACGCATAAACCCACGGTTGAGGGATTCATACACGCAGGAAATACAAGTGGTTCTTAA
>ML823895.1:131938-145126 GCA_009831015.1 Picea engelmannii
TGGAGTTGTTGAGATCAGTCTCCAAGTGGGAGATTGTTGGTTGTGGAGCCTGATTATCTTCCTGATGCAGAGGTCCTTGCTTTCAGCCGTGTTTATACCCCATGAAGTATTTACACCCCAGAAGTATGTACACTCTTCCACACAGGGGAGTGCAGAGGGGGGGTACCCCCTCTGCGGGGTCCATCCCCCCAGCTGGGGGGTCTGGGGGCAAGCGGGCCCCCGAAGCAAAAATTGCCTTATAAAAGTATATTGTAATTTCATTGTAAATCTGGAGCGTTCATTATAAGGTCACAGATCTAACGGTAGAGATTATGTTAGGGTTTTTTGCCCTTGAAGGCAACCCTCTTTTATGAGGGAAATGTATTACGGCTAGGTATGTGTGTGAATATTGTATTCTGAGAGAGGAGACTGTGAGAGAAAGAAGAGGAAGTTACAATGGGTTTTGCTGTAGGTTGTATCCCTTCATTTGCTGGATAATAATAAAGGAAGGACCTGGAAAATTCTCTGGTGGACGTAGCCCACACTGGGTGAACCACATAAATCTATGTCTCTCTTGTATTGTGTGTCTTCTATGTTTTTGTTTCTGCATTTGTTTTATTTTATTGCTCCGTGGTCCTGTTTTTCTAACAGTCCTTCCCTTCCCTCTAGAAACCCCAAAATCAGAAATATTATCCTCAACAGGATCAATGACTATGGGCCTCCCTCACTCCAATTGCTATCGGTCCTTTGCACTAGATCTGACAGCCTAGATCTATTTCTCCCTTGTGCGCTTTCCTACATGCATCTGGACGTAGAATTTGACGACCTAGATCTCGCCTCTCCAGTTGATCTAACGACAACTATGCCCTACCTTGAGCATGTGCTTCTCCTTCCTCTTAGAATATTTCTTTCTCCAAAAGGCCTTGGCCTTTTTCTCTGCTGCGAAGCCTGTAACCTTGGCTTTCACCTATATTCTAAGAGATGTTTCTCCTCCTAAGCTTTATTACTCTTAAACTCAAAGGGTTCCTTCAATCTCTGCAACCTCTTGCATGACTCTTGCACAAAATGGTGTTATATCCTCTGAGCTTATCCATGGCTCTGACCTCAAAGTGTCTCTGTCCCTTCCTCTCCCCGAAGGGATATAAGTGCCTCTACAAACTACCTACTCAAGAACACTTTGTTGAGCCTACAGGGTGTTCAACAACCCTATGAGTGTCTCCTCCTGTGACACTTCTCTTCTCTCTGAACTCAAACAAGAGTTCCTTCTATGTACACTTGCACCAACACAATGCCCACCTCACAGAGTTCTCTATAATCTTCAGTGAATCTATCTTCTCATCGAACTCGAAATAGAGTTGTCCTCAATGCACCCTATGCATTTTCTCAATGTCCTCCTGGCAGAGCCTTTATAGAATTCACAGCCCCTTGAGGCTTCCTCCTTGGGTCAATGATCTCAGCTGGTGCGCCCTCCTGGCACATCTTTGTCTGAAATTCTATAGAATTCAGAAGTGCACTCATACACTGGTTTTCAGAGACCGAAGTACTCTATCATGCACTCTTACATGAAACCATGAAGAATCCAAACCTGAAATCAAAAAAATCTTAGATAGGAAAATCTATCTATCCCTTCAAATGTACATCTAACATACATCTACAGTGTATCATCAACACATAACGGAATTCTATCATGAACTCACAAACACATGAACAACAACATGCAGGAAAAACTGTTATGTTTGTATTAATCAAGAATGCATGATTACAATGTGTTCGAGATCAGACTGTAACAGAGTCTCAACTCTCTTCTCCTCTCTACCTATTCTCTCTTCTACCTCTTCTTTCTTTTTCTCTTACTCTTACTCTCTCCTTAACAGAAAAACAAGGATGTTTTTACAAAAGGGGGCTCATTGAGCGCTTCCCTCCAAGTTCACGAAATCTCATTAATTACAATGAATTACATTGAATGAAACTTCCATGGCTATCTAATCCACGTGGGATCTAGATCTCAGCCTTACAACCATTTAAGGAAACCTTTATCTAAATCCTTTGCACATGCATGGATTTTGGCTTTTCGGCCTTACAACATTTAATACAATTTTCAAATTTTGAAAAACGAGAGGGTTGCGCTTGTCTCCTTCCATTGAATGTGTGCTTTGATGTGCTCATTGGCTGGCATGTAGCTGACTTGGAGAAATTCTCCCACATCATACTCCTCTATTGTGAGAAATTCATGATCTCCTGCTCATGAGCTTCCCAGCATCGCTTTTGAAATCCACCTAAATCCCAAATAGTTGTTTGGAGCTGTCCATCTGCTCCATCGCTTCACTATTGTTGTTGCTTCTACTTCCCTACTGCTATGGTAGGTTCTCCTCTTCTCAGCTTCCTTTTGTTGACTGCTTCTGTTGATCTGATCATCAACCTTCTGATATTCTCAATTATCTCGTCCAACTGCTCCCATGTCTGGCTCTCCTTTTGTATCCTACTTCGCTGCACTTCTTCCCTGCAAAGGGGTAGATCAACTAGATCTCCCATGCCGTCTCCTTCCTTTGTGGCCTCAATTTTCCACCCTGCTACAAAATTCAGCTCTACAATCTTATCTTCTTGATGAACCTGTTGTTCAATCACCTTCTCTAATAGACTTGCTTATGCCAGAATTTCTTATGCCATTTCCCCTTGTGCTGGTTGAATTCCAGCTACTCCTTAGACTAGAATTTTCCTTCATCTGCTGTTGCATGCCTTGGAATTTAAGTCATCATCATCTATTCATCTCCCTGGGTAAAATTTTCAAGTAATTCCTCGGAATGATCCTCTTTTAACATCTGCATGACTATCTTCTCTTAACAGTCATCTACTGGCTCTGGATGGCCTAACCAATCCTCCAACATTTCTAACTCCAACTCCCATGGAGTGAGTATCTTATCCCCATGTTCTTCTTCTGTCGGGGCAGATTTTGATGTCTGCTCCATTTCTTTCTCTTTGATAGTCATTGTTGGTTGTCCTTCTCATGCTGCTATTGCATATACAACACAAGCTTTGGCCTCCACTAGGCTATGTGGCTGGAATACTTCAATTCCCCCAATGATAAGAAAGTGTGTCTGATCCTTCTCTATTAGCTCCTGTCGCTGACCCGAACTCATCCCTGAATTCATGAGACTTTCAAACAGTCTCATATTCTCTCCCTTGCCCACCTGGCAATATAGGATTTCTTCTCTACCCTCCTAGCAATCTATGAGATCCTCCAACAATCTCATTTCATTGCCCTCCTGAAAACCTGAATTTTTGTTTTTCCCTCCTGGCAGTATTTGAGATCATCCTGTGACTTCTTCTTGTTTCCCACCTAGAAAATTGAAAGTTGCTCACTGCCCTCTTGGTAGCTTATGAGATCTCTACTCGATCTCTCTTCCTCCTCATCACTGAGATTCCTCCCAGTCTCTGGTTCACACACATGAACCATCTCCTCTTCATCTCTAAGGATTTACACATACCTCATCCATTCCTTCAGTATTCTCCGCTGGCTTTGCGCCAACAACTCCTTGATTGGCCACTTTACTTCCATTTTCATGGGCCATTCATATACCCATCATGATTTTGCATTATGTTGCACCTACAATGCAAGATCTTCCATCCTTTCCCTCACTTCAGAGAGTTCTTTATCCATTTCCTCCTTTCCCTTTTGTTGGTGTTCTTTTCCTTGACCATGTTCACAGCCTTCAATAGACATCTTCTACCTTCTACCTATTCTCTTGGAAAGTCTGTTGCTATCACTCTACAACTGAGAGCACTTCTAGCATCTCCTACAATCCACCTGACTATCCAAAGACTGTTGCACTTCTGCAAACAATCTTCACAAAGTATCCATACTCTATCATGCTTCTTCTTCTGTCTGTAAGAAATTCTCGGCACTCTAGCTGCCTTTGTCACCTACAGAATTCCAATCCCACTCTGATAGCACTTGATTGTTGACCCCACCTACCCTCAGGCCGATATATGATGAGGATCGATTTCCTCCCAAAACATAAGCTATCCTAGATTAACGATTCCTCATGGGAATCCTGTTAATGATCCACAGGTCCTTCAGTAGCCCCACTTGTGTGAACATGCACAAGGTGTGAGCTTCACCTCCTCCAAGTGACCACAGTGCTATGACCAAGGCCTACACCCGAAGGTGTTAATCATGAGTCATCTTTTGTCTTCTCCAAATGCAAGGAGACCCTTGTCTCTCCAATCCCCGAAAACCTGAAACGGGGTTAAGGCTCTCGGCCTCTTTCCTTATCTCTGCCCAAGTGACCACCACTCGGTGACCATGTGCTTAACACCTAAAGTGATATCGGATTTCGGTATTTGGGAATTCCACCTACGATTTCTCCACCCATTATCATTTGAAACACAGAACCCCGAATCCCAATTGGGGATTTCATCTCTAGTTAACCCCTGATCGTTTGTACTCATGTGACCTCTGGTGATCCGACAGGATTTTTCGAATGACTTATGGTTGAGTTTTATTTACATGCATTAATTGACCATTGGAAAACTTAACAAAAGAACGAGAAAATAAAATGAATTATACAGCCATTAACATAATTGCAGATCTGAAATGCAATGAAAAACAGCAAACCATAATGCACAGGTTGATAACGGAGTTCGACACAACTTTTCCTATGTCTCCGGGCCTTTTCTCTATGGGGGAGGCTTATTTATTTCTGTTTGAAAGATTAATAGTACATCTTTACAATGTTGAATGGCTTCCAGACTGATCTGGTCATGTTCACCTAGATCTCTAGAATCTTTCACAAAAAACGACACCTGAAATGGATGTCCCGAGCTCTCAAAAATCGTCCGACAACATCTCCTGCTCAACAGCTTCCCTGCCTCAAACTGGCTTTGACTTGGCTTTGCCTCAACATCTCTGCTCTCAAAAACTATCCAAAATTTGTCCCCTTGGCCTCAAAATGGCCTTGGTTAAATAGTGGGAAAGTTGGTTGCTCATCCCCAACTTCCTCCCAAAAATTAGGCTCTAAAAAAGCCCAATAACTCCCAAAAATGAGTTAATTACAATAAAAAAGGGTTAATTAACATTAAAAAAACCAAAAAGTGGTTATAAAAACCCACTTTCAACTATATAATATAGTTATTAGGCCGCAGCCCCCGAACCCTGGGCGCACGCCCCTTTGATGTGGTCACATTGACTCCATGTGGCCACGCGCTAGCGCGGGCCACCCCCCTTTAGCTCTAGGTCATGGTCATATAATGCGACATATAGCCATGGGCTAAGTTTTAATCCGTCCAAACCATAACAACCCGCCAACTGTTAACCGTATAACCGTTTGATTTAAAATGAAACCGCGCCATTATAGTAATTGTTATAACCGTTTACCTAAACAATAACCGCACGCTGTTTACATCCACGTCCGTGATCATGTCACAATGGTTATATGGTAAGATGAGGGCTGGGGCTTAGGCCCTGGCCCTTTTCCCGCCGGCTAAACCTTTAACACAACTCAAATACAATATATGCCATTTCAATAACAAGAACCACCCTGTGGCCCATTGGTCGGACACTTGATACGAAGGCGCTATGTGTGGAGGAGGTCCGGGGTTCGAATCCCCCGGGCCCCAAAATATTTTGACATAGCCCTCATTGGCTAAACTCGAGGTGCCATGTGGCATCTCGTGATTGGGCCACGTGGCACTATAACCACCAATCAAACCTTGACACGTGTCGGCTTCTGATTGGTCCACGACATCTGACCCATGTCATTTCCATACGCCACGTCAGCTTCCATACCTGGCCACGTCACTTGCCGTATGCCCAGTCACTTGCCACGTCAGCCTGCCATGTTAGATACTGACATCACCCTGCCACGTGTCACCCTTCCAGTGGTGACACATGTCACTTCGGGATTGGTCCAACTACGCGTCGAAAAGGCCAAATCAGCCTGACACGTGTCACTGCTTGAGGCTACCACGTGTTGTCTCCTAGTGCTGCCATGTGTCACCTGTATGGATGTGCCATGTGTAACACATACAGACGTGCCACGTTTCCTTGTATAGACTAACACGTGTCCTGTACGGACTGTACGGACAGGTACAGTTAGCATCCAAAATTTTGCTTGTTTGGCTTGGCAGACAGAATGCAATATCTTCTTCATACGGACTCTGTTTGACAAAAAAATTATACCACCGGAATCAGGAAGATGAGACGGACGCAATGGTGTTGGTTTCATCATATTTTGAGCACTTTCATTTTTGAGCATTTTTCATGCCCTGACAGGCTTTTGAATCCGATTTCGGATCATCTAGCTAGGACTCAAGTCCCAAGACCCTTCACTTTCACATTTTGGGACTTCACATTTCCCATTGCAAGCATTCCATTCCTTTTGGAATGGAGAAGCCTGAATCCTGATATAGGTCGATGGAGTGTTGACTCCTTCCATGATGACGAGAATGCACCACCTGTCACCTCTCCCTAGTTGTTGTGGTTACGACACTTGTCACCTCCACATGACCCCTGCTCTGGGATGTGCCACCTGTCTTCCCGAGATTTTGGCTTTCAGGACTTAAGAGAACATTGAATTGCCCTTCCCTTCCCTCTACAAACCTTGAACTCTAAAATCTTATCCTCAACAAGATCAAGGACTATGGGCCTCCCTCAATCCGATGGGTATCAATCCTTTGCACTAGATCTAATGGCTCAAATTTGTTTCCCCCTTGTGCACTTTCTTACGTGCATCTAGACGTAGACTTCGATGACCCATATCTTGCCTCTCTAACTGATCTAACGAAAACTGTGCTCTACCTTGATAATGTGCTTCTCCATCCTCTTAGAATATTTCTTGCTCCAAAAGGCCTCGACCTTTTTCTCTGCTGCAAAGCTTGTAACCTTGGCTTTCACCTGTATTCTAAGAGACGTTCCTCCTCCTGAGATTTATTACTCTGAACCTCAAAGGGTTTCTTCAATCTCTGCAACATTTTGCAGGACTCTTTCATGAAATGGTGCTATCTCCTCTGATCTTATCTGTGGCTTTGACCTCAAGGTGTCTCTGTCCCTTCCTCTCCCCGAAGGGATATAAGTTCCTCTGGAAACTACCTGCTCAAGAACGCTTTGTTGAGCCTACAGGGTGTTCAGTAACCTTGTGAGTGTCTCCTCCTATGACACTTCTCTTCTCTCTGAACTCAAACAAGAGTTCCTTATGTGTACACTTGCACCAACTCAATGCCCACCTGGCAGAGTTCTCTAGAATCTTCACTGACTCTATCTTCCCACCGAACTCAAAATAGAGTTCTCCTCAATGCACCCTGTGCATTTTCTCAATGCCCTCCTGGAAGAGCCTTTATAGAATTCACATCAATTCTTCTTCTCCTCTTTGTGCTCTCCTCTGCATAGTTTCTCCTTCAAGGTGTTCAACAACCTTGAGGCTTCTTCCTTGGGTCAATGATTTAAGCTGGTGCACCCTCCTGGCACATCTTTGTCTGAAATTCTACAGAATTCAAAAGTGCACTCCTAAACTAGTTTTTAGAGACTGTAGTACTCTGTCATGCACTCTTGCATGAAACCACGAAGAATCCAAAACCTGAAATCAAAGAACTCTCAGATAGGAAAATCTATCTATCCCTGCAAATTTACATCTAACATACATCTACAGCATATCATCAACACATAAGACATTCATTCATGAACTCACAAACACATGAACAACAACATGAAGGAAAAATTTCTCTGTTTGTATTAATCAAGAATGCATGATTACAATGTGTTCGAGCTCAAACTGTAACAGAGTCTTGGCTCTCTTCTCCTCTCTACCTATTCATTGTTCTGCCTCTTCTTTCTTTTTCTCTTACTCTTACTCTCTCCTTAACAGAAAAACAAAGATCTTTTTACAAAATGGGGTTCCTCGAGCACTTCCCTCCAAGTTCACCAACTCTCATTAATTACAATGAATTACATTGAATGAAACTTCCATGGTTGTCTAGTCCATGTGGGATCTATATCTCATCCTTACAAAAATTTAAGGAAACCTTTATTTAAAGCCTACACACATGCATGGCTTTTGTCTCTTCAGCCCTACAACATTTAATACAATTTTTAAATTTTGAAAAATGAGAGGGTTGCGCCTCACTCCTTCCATTGAATGCGTGCTTTGATGTGTTAGCTAGTTGGCGCGTAACTAGCTTGCAGCGATGCTCCTGTATCATTTTCATTCGATGAATTCTATCTACAATAGGGAAAAATAATTTTTCTGAAACACTGCAAACTACGATGTACATTCCCTTTTTTGAATGTAGTACTAAACACTCATTAACAATGCAATCTCACTATTTGTTCTCTTTCAATATTTCAAATGCCAATATTTTATGAATAAATGATCACTTAAGAGACTAAAAAGACTTTAATTTTTTCCTTTCCAGAAACCAAAAACAGGGATGGAAATAAGAAAGGATAAGCAACCAATGAAAATAAGACACTCAGCAAACACCCAAATTGATCTTTCAGTGGAGATAAAAATACAAAATGACAAGAAAAAGTTTCTTCAAATGTAAACAAGAAAATGGTTTTTCGATCATTAAACAATCCAGAAGGTGTAACCAACCTATAATTCCAACTTCAAATGAAGAAGTTTAATCAATCAAGCACTCAGACACAAGTCCATAGATTATATCCTTGTCGATAAGAATAAAAAACAAGAATTGAAAAATGATCAAGGAGAGGCGTTCGATCTCTGAAACCAATCAAGATCAAGTTGAAACAATCAGAAGCACTCAAGAACTAGTATTAAAAACCCTTTCCCAACTGACTGAAGAAAAAATTGGGCAATAGTAGAGTTGAATACCCAATCCAAAAAAAATTCAAGCACCACCGCGGGTAGGCAGTATAACGCAATGTGGAAATGAGTGGTTTCCACAGGCCAATAATCATGCAGGTCACAGAAATCCTGCACTGAAATAGACCACTAGGGTGTGGAAATGGAAGGTTTACGTTGGCTACCAATAAGCTGCAGTGCAGATGTGCTTCATAAAAAAGAAAATTTTCAAAGAGGACAAAGGGTCTCAGGAAAATTTTAAATCCAGTGAGTCTAATTGGATCTCCCATAGACTCAGAGTCTGAAACAGAATGTAAAAGATAGGCTATGAGAAAATGGCCAACAAAAAACCACATTCAAGTTTCACTCTCCCTAGTGGAGTCGCCAATTTTGTTAATGGGTAAATTGGTATATGCGGACATGAACTAATCCCCCTAGATCCACCTGGATCTAGAAAAAAAAAAGATGGAACACGATGCTTTCCCTAGGTTTCAATCATTGATTTTAACTACCAAAGAAGAAATAGATAGCATACCTTATGAATCACTTTCTTATGTCTTTGTTGATCCTGCCTTACTCCAATGTTCCTATGAGATCAGATCTGCAATAGCACAAATCAACCAATGTGAAAGCAACAATAGTGAAATTCAACGACAACCTAAACATGTGATCAATGAGTCATTTAATAAAATATCAATCATTTTATGGGAAAGAGACGTGCCACTGTATTATATTAAGTAAATATAGAAGATACAGTCAAATCTCCTTGATGTCACAAGTTCCCTTTTAGTGGATCTTTGTTCTGACACACACATACATCTTTTCCGACATTTGCATGAAGATTTCTCTCAAAATCTTGATGGATGAATGAACACCTCAAGCATCACTTGAAATAGGATTCTTCACACAACCTTCAACCTATTCTTTCTTCAACCTCTATGCTTATTTATGCTTGTACCTCTAACCTTTTCCATGAGAATCGTATCATTATATAGGAGAATTTGAATTGGTTAAAGAGATGAGGATGATCCCATCAAATCATAGAAGTCAATAGGATCGTAACCATATGGACGCCACCTCATATTTCCAGAAGATTCCACTTCTAGAAGCTACTATAAATTATTTCCTCTTTTAGTTTTAAGGAGCCGCCCCGACCTACCTATATAGAAGCCTACAAAAACCTCGCAAGCTGGCTATAGTGCAGCATGCTGAAATGAGGGATTTCCACACTACGTAAAAGGAGCATCCTGCAGCAGCCTTCCAAACATTCATCTTGCAAGGGTGGAAAGAGGTTGTTTTTCTCAGGAAAAATATTATATTGGGAACCTGAACACATGTTTATGTAATCATCATCAAGGTGACCAAAATAATGTGTAACAGCCAAACCTATGATCAGGGGCACTTTTTCATCTTTAATTCACAAAAATGTGAGATTAGGAGAGAGGACTTTGGAAAATTGGTTGGTATTGCTCCTAGAACTCTCAAGAATATATATATAGTAGATTCAAAATTGAATGATGAGTGTCATATAAATTTAGTATATGAAAGTTGGCTATGGCATAGAAGGTTGGGGCACATTAACTTTGACAATTTACTAAAAGTCAACAATCTTGGGGAAGTAAGAAACTTTCAAAAAATTATAAATCCCTCAAATCATATATGTAGACATTGTCAACTAGGGAAGCAAACTAGAATAAGGTTCAAAACAAAAGAATACTCAACCTCAAAACCTTTAGACCTTGTTCACACCGACCTATGTGGACCTACAAGGACCAAGAGTTTGCAAGGAGAGTCCTACTTTATGTTGTTCATTGATTATTTTACTAGAATGGGTTGGGTATGTTTTCTCAAGGAAAAATCAGAAGCACTTAGCAAATTCAAAGATTTTAAGACTCTTTTTGAAAATGAAAAAGAGACAAAAATCAAATGTCTTAGTTCAGACAATGGTGGTGAGTTCACCACAAAAGAGTTTGATCTATTCTGTGAAACCCATGGAATAAAAAGACAATTCTCTGCTTCCATAACACCTCAGCAAAATGGGATTGCTAAGAGAAGGAATAGAACAATTCATGAGGCTGCAAGGACTATGCTCAATGAAGAAAAATTATCTGATGGATACTAGAGGGAAGAGGTAAGCACAACAATATACATATCGAACAAAGGTAAGATCATGATTAATAGTAATAAGACTCCTTATGAACTATGGTTTGGAATATCTCCTTCGGTAAAATACTTCAAGGTATTTGGAAGTAAGTGCTACATCAAAAGGCTTGATGATAATCTTAGAAAATTTGATGCTAGATCTGATGAAGGTATCCTTCTTGGATATGCATATACCAAGAAATAATACAGATGATACAATATTATATTACATAAGATTCTTGAGAGTGCATATGTCAAGGTGGATGATTTAAAAACGATAAGGATCAAACAACAAGAGACTATACTTGATAGTGAAGATGAAGATGATGATGAGTCAGTTGGTACACAAGCAGAAGAAGTAGAAGAGAATAAAAAAGAAATGGAATAGGATGATATGGATACTAGTGAAGACGAAGAAGATATTTAGGAAGAAGAGATAAGATAAGAATCCCCAAGAATAGACACAAAGACACCCTCAAGAATGACTCAAAAGAATCATCCTCAAGAACTGATTATTGGAAATAAAAGTGATGGAGTGCACACAAGATGACATTTGTTGTATCAGAAAAAAAATAGCACTTTTGTCACAAATTGAGCCTAGATCAATCAAAGAGGCATGTAAATATGAAAATTGGGTCAATACTATGAATGAAGAATTGGACCAGATTGAAAAAAATCAAACTTGGGAACTAGTTCTAAGACCAAAAAATAAAAATGTCATTGGAACTAAACGGATGTATAAAAAAAAAGTGAATGAGAATGGGCAAGTAATTAGGAACAAAGCCAGATTGGTATGTAAAGGGTATCCTTAGGTTGAAGGAGTAGACTATGAAGAAACATTTGCACCTATGGCCATATTAGAGGCAATTAGGATGTTCTTAGCTTTCTCCAGCTACAAAAAATTTAAAGTGTACCATATGGATGTCAAGTCAACATTTCTCAATGGAAACTTACAAGAGGAAGGCTATATTGAGAAACCAGAAGGATTCCAATTAACTAACAAAGGAGACTATGTTTGTAAACTAAAGAAATCACTCTATGGGATAAAACAAGCACCCAGAGTATGGTATGCAAGGCTAGATTCTTATTTACAAGAATAAGGCCTCAAAAGAGGATGAAAAAACAACAATCTTTATTGTAAAATCATTGGTAATAACATGATTATTGTGAAAGTATATGTTGACGATATTATATTTGGCAATGATGATGAAAAAATGAGTAAGGACTTTGCTAGGAGGATACAACAAGAATTTGAAATGTCCTTGCTTGGTGAACTTAATTTCTTTCTTGGATTAAAAATAATACAGTCCAATAGGGGATTCTTTATCCATCAGTCAAAGTATGTTAAATATATTCTTAAAAAATTTCAGTTAGAGGATTGCAAACCCGTTAGTACACCTATTACAGTTGTATGCAAACTAAGCAAGGAAGATGAGTCCAAAGCTGTAGATCCAAAACACTACAGATCAATGATTGGGATTTTACTCTATGTAAAAGATTCAAGACCTGATGTCTGTAAATGCGTTGACCTTCACAGAATAGATCTAGCTAAACAATGATACACACATTTGTAGAGAGAATTGGAAAAATAAGAAGAAGGAGAGAAAGAATGGAAAGAATTATCATTAACAGTTATGAATAATGAATAATTTACACATGATATACTTTGTATAACTCAATGAGTTCGACTTGAGGTGAACCAAGTCACCATAGTGGTGGTCTAGAGTGATCTAGACACACACCAACAGTTACGGGAGTGAACTGCCACCTATTCTAGTCTTTCAGGCAGTTACGGGAGTGAACTGCCACCTAGTTGAGTTAACTAGTCAACTAGTCTTCAGTTAACTAGCTGAATAGAAAGTAGTGAGGAGTTAATTCAAGGAATCAAGGCTAATGCGTCACTTTGGTGATGATACCAAGGAAATTTCAAATTATCATGGTGATGATCCCAATGTTGCATGGCGATGATCCCAATGCAACATCTAAACTCAACTCAACTATTCAAATTAAAGTGTGAACTGAAAGAGAATATTCTCCAGGTGGAATATTCTCTCCTAAAATATAGGAGACTGGATAATTACTAATTATGACTAATTAACAAAAAAAAAACTTAGTAAAATTAAATCCTAGGTGTGTATGAAGCAACTCAAACACCCCCCCTGAACATCACTATGGTGAAAATAAAGATTGGGTCCCGACAATGAGGCCATGTTAGGTACCCAAGTACAAAAGATACACTGAAAATAAAGTGAGGGAAGAGGGAAACCCC
>ML823895.1:168365-190053 GCA_009831015.1 Picea engelmannii
TTATTGTATGGAGAATTGATGCTGCAGCATATAGAGACAACAACAAGGTCATCACAAGTAGTTGATTTTCTTCATGCATGAGCAAGTGTGTGTGTCAGAGCTAGGAGCCATCGAAAGGAGATCTACGACATCAAGGCTCAGGTCGTATATTTCTCTTTCAGTTAATGCAATACATGAATATGTCCCTTTCCCATAATGATGATGTCATCTTATTACATGATTCCTTGATCACATGTATAGACTAGGTATTGAATATATTAATGCCTTTGCTATGATTGGTTTGTGTTGTTGTGATTGGACGACACAAGAGCATCGGAGCATAGCAAGGAACAATAGAGATTAAAGGAGAGCGTTCATAAGGTATGTACACTATCCATTTCTCTTAGTTCGTTCAATAGCTAGATCTAGGGAAAGAGTAATATTCTGTCACGTTTTGTTCCAGATCCAGGTGGATCTGGGGAGATTGGTCTGTGTCTGCACTCACGAATTTATCCTTAAACATACAACTCAATACCTTCTTCAACTTCTATCCTCTACTACTTATGCATCTTTCTGCTTCTATGTTGCACCCTTTCTCCTCTTGCGCACCACTGCCTCTATGTTCATAGTTTCTTCGCCATTTCCTGCTCTCTATTGCACCTTCATTCTATGTGTTTCACCTCTTATATACTCTTTTGGTCCTCTGCACAGCCACCTTCTTCCCACATGAAAAAAATACAAAGAGCTCTACCTCTCTTCTCTTTTTTGCATTTGTATCACGCCAAGACCTCTACCACATCATCCAAGCAACTCTTCACCTTCTCTGGTAGTTATCCATAATTTTTACATCATCAATGATCATTATCCTGAGATTCTTGGCTTCTCTACCAGTGCGACCCTTCCTCTTCTCTGTTATAGTTATAGTTCATATGAGAGTTACATGAGTTCCTCGCAAAGAAGATCCTTGTGAACTTCCCCCTTGTGAACTAGCACTGGGTGCAAGTTACTCTTCACATGTCCATAGGTTGTGATCACATGCTAACCAAAAAGGGTGCTATGCGACTTCATGTTTAGCGATCTTCTGCTGTGATTTTCCTAGATTCTCCCAAATCATGAAATCCAAAGTGGAGCCTAGAAATGATATCTCCTTCCCTTATTCTCCACTGACGTGACCTCTGGCTATGACCACACGCCAGTTAGAGAGGTGCTTCGTGACTTCACGTTTCACAATTTTGTGAGTTAGCTCTTCTCCATTCTTTGAAGTCCAAGCTCTTGAAATATGAACTTTGTCATGCCAGATCAACGATCCACAACCCTTAGTGATCCGATGGCCTATATCTCATCAGGACTTTATGTTTCACAATGTTGGATTTTATCCAGATCAATGGTCCAGATCTCTCCGTGATCCAATGGTCGAGATCTCCTCTTCATGTTTCGCGACTATGTGCTTCGCGATGTCAAAAGTTGGCTCACCTCCCTTCTTCCGATTCCTGAACTTGCACTTGTGTCATATCAATGGTCTACAACCCTCCATGACTCAAGGATCCATATCAAATCCTGAATTCGCATTTCATGACTTCGTCTCTCAGAGATTTTCACTTGAGCTTATCCTCCTTGCAAATCCACTGGATCTAACAGTTGTTGGTCCTTCACACTTAGATCCAATGGATGGGATATTTTCCTCTCCTCCACACTCATTCCTCCTATCTGGAATATGATATAATGTACCATATTATTCATAGTGTTTGATACAACAACCATTGTTGCTCCTCCTCCTGAGATTACATTTCCTATCGACTTAGATGAATTTTGAAGTGTCAAAGGCCTCAACTTTTGATCCTTCTACAAGTCCTGATGACTTTGGGTCTCATCTACATTTCTTAAAATGCTATCTCTCCTGAGATTTGGAAATGAAGTTCACCTCGGCCCTGGCACACAGTTGTGCTCTGCGTGCAACTCTGTGCTATTCCCCCTGGGCTTGTAGACAACAATTCTCGATGCTATCATATTTTCTTTCCTATTTTCCATCATTGCTACCAATATTCCATTGTCGATGTTGTTATTTCCATCAATAAAAACCACACTATTACTATAAACATGCCAACAGTCTCCCCCTTTGGCATTGATGGAAACCCTAAAAGGATGCACTATTTTTCTTAGACCTCCAACTGTAGCAGACTAGACATTTTTCTCCTCCTTTGACATCAATGTCAAAGAGAACTGAGAGTGACTTTGTTCTCCCTCTGAAGCACTCTCCCCTTTATTACATATACTATGATCACTCTCCCCCTGATCATATAGACAATTTTAACTTGATAACGGGATCACACCCAACTTCTGGCGTAGATATGCAATCTAGGCGTTTGGATGCGGTTTAGTGAAGATATCAACAATCTAATATTTGAATCGAATATAATGAAAAGAAGCAATAGTTTTGGATACTTGTTCCCTCAAGAGGTGATACTTTATGGGTATATGCTTCGTCTTGGAGTGAAATACAAGATTCTTTGACAGACTAATGTCACTAGTATTATCACAATGAATTGGAATCGGTGTAGTATATTTGACTTCCAAGTATTCAAGTGTCTGAATCATCCATAATATTTGGGTACAACAAGTGTTAGGTGCAATGTATTCAGATTTTGTAGTTGATAAGGAAATGGAACCTTTCTTATTTATCAACCATGCTACAAGAGAATATCCTAAGAAGAATTCACCTCCACTTGTGCTTTTCCTTTCATCAATGCAGTTAGCCCAATCAACATATGAATAGACTGATAATTGAAAATTTGGATTCCTAGGATACTATAGGCCATGGTTCATTGTTCCTTTCAAGTATCTAAATATTCTTTTGAAATCTAGCAAATGACTCTGTTTAGGTGCAGACTAATACCTTCCTACCATTCAAACAACATGCATTATGTATGGGCGAGATGATGTGATGTACAACAGGCTGCCTATCATAGACCTATATGAAATCTAATCAACATCAGGTGAGTCATCATCCTTTCTTAAATTACATCCAATGACCATAGGTGTGCTCATAGGTTTAGAATCTTCCATTTGAAACCTTTTCAACATTTCTCTTAGATATTTCTCCTAAGAAATAAATATTCCTTCAGACCTCCAAGTAATTTGCAGACCAAGAAAAATGGCAGTTCCCCTATCATAGACATTTCAAATTCAAACTGAATGGAAGAAGAAAACCATTGTACCAATCAAGAATTATTACTTCCGAAGATGATTTCATCTACATAGACCAACACAATGAGGAAATCATTATCCTCTGTTTTGAAAATCATTATCCTCTATTTTGAAAGAAACATTCTAATAGTTTCTAATCTTGCTACAGGTGCAACTGTTTCATCAAAATCCAGTCCTTCTATTTGAGCATACCCTTTGCAAACCAATATAGCCTTATTTCTTACAATATTTCCTTTCTCATTCATATTATTTTTGTAGATCCATTTGGATCCTATTACATTTTTATTTGATGGCCTAGGAACAAGTTCCCAAGTATCATTCTTTTCAAACTGATCCAGTTCCTCATTCATTTATTTTAACCAATTTACATCCTTACTGGCTTCATTAAAGTTCTTGGGTTACACCATGGATATGAAGGCTATATGTTATTGTTCGGTAGCTTTGATTATCCTTATATTGGTTTGTACACCTTTGTCTTTCTCACCAATTATCTGACTTGCAGGATGATTCTTTTGAGTAATTCTGGAGGAAGGATTTGATGTTGATTGTTGTCTTGATTGTTATTGTCTTGGTGATGCATATTTTATGAGAAGAATGAAATGAATATAGATTATTAATAGGTGCTTAACACAAAATAAAAGAGATACAGTAAAACTATTTTTCTATTCAGTAACGAAATAAGCTTAAACTGTAAAATGCAGCGGAAACAAGCTTGCTAGAATGGTAGTGACTTATCTCTAAGAAGAGATGTGATGGTTGCATGAATTCTCAAGAAGAAGATTAAAATGAGGCCCTGAAGGCATTTTTAAAATAAACAAGAATTAAAAAAACCCTAGACATCCAAAAACCTAACCCTAGGAGATGAAGCGCCAAAAGTCATGTGGGCCCCATTTGGGTAAGTTAGTACATCAACTTCCTGGCGTCGTAACTTTTGTATACGATATTCGTTTTAGGTGTGTGATAGCCCATTGGAAAGGTATAATCGAGGAGATTCATTTTGGGGGCTCAATCATGCCTTTAGTTATCATTGAGGAGATTGATCCCAAAAAACCTTCATTTAGGCCCTCAAAATGGCCCCGAAAGTTAAAACTGCTACAAATAGTAAATTGCCAAAATTGTCAGAAAATTGTTTTGAGCCAGTTGGAAAAGGTGGGTGGCCACCAATATCCATATGGATAAATCCTCCCTCCTTAGTAAGAAATGGTCTCCATCATGTTGAGGTCCCCAATAAGATGAGGAAATTTCTACTGAATTTGGCCCCAGGTGAGCCACTTGCCTTGGTGCAGAAGTTGCCCTTCTTTGACGACTCGATAACGCTAGATCCTTTGGTTTCAAGTGCCCTTGATATGTGTTTCCACAATATGATCATTGGATTCTTGTTATATGCAGTCAGTGTTGAGCTCTGTTGGTGTCAGTTGTTCTGCTACTTCTGAGGTTTCCAATAATGGTGGGAAATAAGGGTGAAGGAGATCCATGTTGAACACTAGGTGTAGGCCAAGGAAGGGAGGAATGTTGAGCTCAAAATCATTTTCCCCCATGGCCTTGGTGATAGTGTATGGCCCATAATGGAGTGGGTGAAGCTTATGATGGGGTCCTGTAAGACATTTTTTCTGCAAGTGCAACCAAACTTTGTCACCCACCTGAAACTTATGTGGCACCTGATGTTGATCATGGCATTGTTTGTACCTGTCATTGGACTTATGTAGGATATCTTGAACCTGTTGGAAGATGTGCTAGATCTGCTCAATGAATCGGGTTTCTTTGTCATCTTCAGTTGGAGCAGGAGATGATTCGGTCGAGGTAACTGCAAGGAGAAGTGAAACATCTATGGGACCCAATGGTTGGAATCTCAACCCCACCTGAAAGGGGCTATGGCTGGTTGATCTATGTAGGGCTCGGTTGTAGCTATGTTGGAAATACGGAAGGATCTCATCCCATGTGCGAGGGTGATTTGAATTATACGTGTGAAGGATATGCACAATCATTCGATTTACGACCTCGGTTTGGCCATCTATATGGGGGTTGAAGGCCATGGATTTTGTGAGCTTGGTGTCTAGCAGTGACCAAAGGCTCGACCAGAATGTGTTGAGAAATATACTATCCTGATCTGAGACAATGGTTTGTGGGATTCAAAAATGTACCCAGACTCATTCAAAGAATATCTTGGCAGTGGCCTCTATCGTGATGCTCTTCTTGTAGGCAACCATAATCACCATCTTAGAAAAGCAATCAAAAAAAACAAAAAACATAGTCATTTCCCCGCTTGGTGGATGGGAGGCCCAACATGTAGTCCATTGAGATGGACTCCCATGGCCTGTCAAGAGTAGGAAGAGGGGTGTACAGGCCTTGTTTCTTAGTGGTCGGTTTGGAAATAACATAGGCAGTGCATGACCTGATATACTTGCTGACCTCCTGTCAAAGTTTTGGCCAGTAGAAATGTTTTTGTAGAATCTTCACTGTCTTTTCGACGCCAAAGTGTCCTACAACCCGACTGTAGTGGGATTCCCAGATCATCTTCACTCGCTTAATTGATGGAACACAAATATGGCCCAGATGACACAACAACCCATTCCGAAGGTGGAAATTATCGACAACTGTGTTTTTACCCAACATTTGGTAGGTGGTGGCGAAGTCAAGGTCTGTCTCATAGAGTTGGGGCCATCTAGATTTATTATGGCTGCAAGAGTCTAGCACCATGGTGAGTGTCGCGACTGGAGGTTTGTTGAGGAAATCAACGACGTTATTGGTGCTTCCTTTTTTATACTTTATGTTGAGGTGGAATTCCTGCAAGTATGTTGACCACTTTTGATGGCAGTCATTCTACAATTTTCCCTGTGTCTGCATGAATTGCAGTGGCTTACGATCAATGCGGATGATTGTCTCCTTCCCAAGAATTTAATGTATCCATTGGTGGTAGGCTTGTACAATGGAGTAAATTTCCTTGTTGTAAGTAGGGTACTTACAGACAGTATATGACAATGTCTCACTATGATAGGCCACAGGGTGGTCGTGCTGAGTGAGAATGGCACCCACAACATAATCTGAAGCATATGTCTCAATTTCAAAGGGATTTTGCAGGTCTGGTAGTGAAATTATTGGGGATGAGCACAAGCACTACTTCAAATCATCAAACGCTTGTTGTTGGGACCGTCCCCACACAAATTTTTCCTTACCACCACCCCTGTTTATTTGGATGAGGGCCCATGCAATATGGGAGAATCCCAACATGAACCTACGGTAGAAATTGGCAAGGCCCAAGAAGCTTCGAAGGTCAGTGAGTGTTGTTGGGGCTAGCCAGTCACAGATGACTTGGATCTTGGCTGGATCCACATGTACGTGATGCTGATCAATGATGTATCCCAGGTAATGGACCCTGTCCATGCTGAAGGAGAGTTTTTCCAAGTTGGTGTATAGATTGTGTTGTCGTAGGGTGTGCAAAACCTATTGAATATGGTACAAGTGTTCGGCCCAAGTCTTGGTGTAAATTATAATGTCATCTAGATACACCACTACAAAAGTATTGGTGAATGGTTGCATGATATCATCCATCATCCTAATGAAAGTGGCTGGAGAATTTTTCAAACCAAAGGGCATGACCAACCATTCAAAAAGGCCTTCCTTTGACTTGAAGATGGTCTTCCATACATCAGTCTATTTTATTAGGACCTAGTGGTAACCAGACTTCAGATCAATCTTACTGAAGTATTTGGCCCGCGTGAGTTGATCAAGGAGGTTTTTGATTCAGGGAATGGGGTATCGGTTTCTGACTGTGATTTTATTCAGAGCCTAGTAATCAATATAGAGTCACCAGTGTAGTGTACCAATTGCTCTGATACCAATTTGTAGTGTACCAATTTCTCTGATACCAATTTACAATGTACCAATTCACTACCGAGGTTCACCCAACCTCTCGGTTCACCATTCATTACATGGATTTAAAAACAAATGCATTTAACTAGAATTAAACACACTTAATTCTCATAGTAAAACATATGGGTACTGCTATAATTAAACCAGTCATGGCATTCAACAGCACTTCATTTACACATAGCGGAAAACATGATAATATATACAGCACAGTTGTGCCAAAACATGATTAAAGCATAATTCAATATACTTATCTTTTAACAGCTGTAGAAATCACCAACCAAGTGCAGGCCTTCCACGAACCTCCCAGCCTTATACCACACTATTCATCAGCTCAATAGTAGGTCACCCCCGAGTTGGGACCGAGCTCCACCCTCGGGCAAGGAATATAGACTCAGGCTGAGGTTACAGGGAAGACAACACATACACATTCAACAGGAAGTAATTCTCCCAGGAATCTCCCACGTTCACTGCACACAGACCCTCATTCCCCACATGCCTATTCCACCCCAGGAGAGTGCACCTTCTCTGTCACCTAGACAGTCCTTCGGTTGCCAGTCTCCCTTACCTTGGGTTACAGGAACAGACCGGACCAGAATTCTCTGGGCTCTATGGCAGCTACAGGGGTTCCTTCCAGGAGTCCTCTTCTCCCTCTGTGCACTCTCTCACCTGGAGGAGTCGCTCACAGGCCAACAAGCCTCACGCAGTCCAGCACTGCGTAGTCACATCAATCCATGGAAAAAACACAGACAAGGCTTCCCAAAAAGGTTCAACTGTCACAAGATAATCTCACAGGATGATTTCGGAGCAAGCTTCACGCCCAGGCTAGCTCAGCTTTCCCCGAACAACCAGGGATTCTTCCACTCGAGTTTAACACAGGATTAATGTGCACATAGGTTTTCTCAGAGACACGGGTTACTCAGAGTCAGACATAGACTCCACAGCTCTGGACATGGTGTACACGATTTCCTCAGGACCAAACATAGGCTTTACGGCTTCCAGAGATAAACCAGGGTATTCTAGCAGATGGCGTACCAGTTCCACACACAGAGGTTCGGGTTCAAATGGAGGAAGATCCCCCACCCACGGTTCAACTCGACGCTTATATTTGCATGCACCAGGGTTGCCACTTGTCACCCTGGGAACTCCATGTGTTCCATTCGTACGCCTTCCTACCACCACTTGGGAAATCACGTGTCCTTCCAAAAGGACTTAGGATAAAATAATATACACATGGCTCTTTTTGGAAATAATATTAAAATGTTATTCCAGGCCTAAGCCCCCTAGGCTTAGCCCCTAAGCTCATCACTCAGCCCCTTTCCCACCTTCCAGCCCCTAGTTTCTTGCCCCTTCTGTGGACGCTCAGTCCCCCATCACTCTTTCATCGTGGATGGTATGCACTGGTGGTATTTATATTTTATTAATTGACCTGCATACATACAAGTATATCAACAGGCTCCTGGCCTTCAACACTTAGGCTCCCTGGCCTAACAAAACTCATAAGCCTAGAGCTTATACAAAACTTGGCTCACCAGCCTATAGAACATATTTACAATTCTTTTCATATAACATGATCTGTAACGGGGCTCGACCTTGGGGACACTACAACCAGGTTCCATCATTCTTATATACCATCACAATTGGGCTCCCACAAGGTTATGAGATGGGACATATGTGCCCCTTGTGGAGTAGTTCTTGGATCTATCTCTTGATCTCCTCATTCTCTAACAAAGAGCAGTGATAGACTAGCCCATTGGGAAGCAGTGCATCAAGGGTTGGATCAATGGGGTGCTTGACCTGGCAATGTAGCGGTACCCCTGTAGGTGAGGAGAAGATATCTGAGTATTCTTCCATGACCTTATCTACTTTCTTATACTGTGTGGAGAGATCGGTCATAGAGACACTAGATGTGGTTGTGATCTTTCTCTTATTCTGAGAGAGAATCACAAAGAAGAAAAACTTCACCATCTGAAAGATGACCTTCCTGCATTGCTTAGTAAAGATCAAGGAAATAGCACTAGGTGGGACTTCCTCGGGCATCCTGTACAATTTCCTATTCAAAGTAATAATAACATTATGAGGCCTAGACTCATATAAATCATGACGTTTCCATAAATAAGGTTGTCCCAAAAGAACATCACAAAATTCCAGAGGAGAAACATCACATAATACCTCATCTTTGAAGGGCTTGATGTTGTACGACAGTCACCACTGTTGGCTGACATGGAGATCGCTTCCTTAGCGGAGCCATCCAATGGTGTAGGGTTGTGGGTGTGACATTGTTGGAAGGGCAAGCCACTTGATGAACTCTACTAAGATTAGGTTCTTTTGTCTACCACTATCAATGATAAAGTTTAGCGGGGTGCCTTTTACCCACATCTGTGAATGGAAGAGGTGCTCTCCTTCTTCTAGCTCATCTGGTTCACCAAGGTGGAGCTTGATGGTAGCAACAGTGGCAATGGGTTCCATGTCAATGATCCATCTTCCCCTTTCTAGTTCTGGCTCAGAGTCATAACCCGCATCTGATTCAGAGGCTTTCACTTTAGCCACCAACAACTGCTTTGAGCGACAGTCAGTAGTGTCATGCCAAGGGATCTTATGGAACTCGCACCACTTCCCTGTATCTTTATTTGTATTTCTAGTGTCCTTCTTTGCTTGTGGCTTGGGCTGGTTGTCCTTATACTATCCATATTTTCTCTATCCTTTGTTCTATGGGTTGGGGCCGCCCTTTCCTGGATTTTGTTGTGAGGGGTTCCCAGGCCCAAATTTCCGTGTCTTTTGTTTGAGCTTCTACTCGATTTTGACGGCATATCAGTAGGTTGCGCCCAAGGATAAGATGTCTAGAAATTACATTTCGGTATGGATGTATCTATGAAGAGCACCGTGATACTTGAACACCAGATGTCGCTCTAAATATTTGATACCCATCTTGGTGCGCAAGGTATGTAAGATATTTGTGAAATCGGGCACTGCTTGGTCTCTTTCTTGCCACAACATGGTCCATTTGGTATACAAGTCATCATAACTTTCGACAGGGTAGTATTTTTCCTTAATAACATCCCTGAAGGATTCCCAGTTGGACGTGACTGAAAATAATGAGCTTTCCTCTATTTCCTTTTTCTCACATAAAGTTTCCCACCAATATTTGACATGGGGAATGGCTTTCAGGAGCGCAAAAGTAATATTTTCTCTATTCAAAAAGTTATGGATAGAAAAATACCCTTCTAGTAGATTCAACCACTTGTCTACAACATCTACATCTATTTGACCTTCAAATATAGGAATATAGAAGCTTATTTGTACCTTGAAGGGGGCGGTGCCTCCGTTCGAAGAAGATGCGTCGTCTGTTGGTAGCCGCTGAAAGATTTGCATGAAATTATCCATCATCTCATTCCTCTATTGCATGAGGGCTTCCTCAATCAAAAATTTGAAAGGATATCCTGTCCCTTTGTATTTATTTTTTCCTGCCATGAGAGGTCACTTGGGCGTGTGAGATCTTCTATCCTCAAGAGAAACAAGCTCAATACCCAACTCTTTGTACTCCGACCTCATTGGGGACATGCATTAAGACGACAAGGAAAAGACCGCTATGATACCACTGATACGGATTTTATGAGCAGAACAAAATGAATACAGATTATTAATAGGTCCTTAATACAAAATAATAGAGATACAGTAAAACCGATTTTCTATTCAGTAACAAAATAAGCTAAAACTGTAAAATGCAGCGAAAATAAGCTTGTTGGAATGGTGGCAGCTTATCTCTGAGAAGAGATGTGACGGTTGCGCACATTCACAAGAAGAAGATTAAAATGAGGCTCTGAAGGCCTTTTTACAATAAAAAATAATTCCAAAAACCCTAGACATCCAAAAACCTAACCCTAGGAGATGAAGCGCCAAATGTCATGTGGGCCCCATTTGGGTAAGTTAGTACATTAACTTCCCAGGGTCGTAATTTTTGCATACGATATTCGTTTTAGGTGTGTGATAGCATGTTGGAAAGGTATCATCAAGGAGATTCATTTTGGGGGATCAATAATGCCTTCAGATATCATTGAGGAGCTTGATCCTGAAAAACCTTTATTTAGGCCCTCATAATGGCCCCGAAAGTTAAAACTGCTAAAAATAGTAAATTGCCAAAATTGTTAGAAAATTGTTTTGAGCCAGTTGGAAAAGGTGGATGGCCATTGATATCCACATGGATCACTTGGTGTCTCTTCTCCACCTGATTCATCATCTTCTTATGACTCTGATATTTTTTTTTCTTCATTTTCATTATCCTCATCATCTTCTTCATCTGACTTGGTGCTTATTCTCTGTTGATCTTTCATAGGAGCTTCTTCATCAATTCGAACATCAATACAGTCTACTAATTTAGGAATTATTTTTTTAAAGCATATGTATCCTTTGTTGTTTGTTGCATATCCTAATAAGATGCTTTCATCATCTCTACCATCAAATTTTCCATGATGATCAACATTATTTTTGATGTAGCATTTACTTCCAAATACTTTGAAGTGCTTGATTGATGTAGGTCGACCAAACCACAACTCATATGGATTTTTATCACTATTCAGCCTTAGATGCGATTTTTTTAGACTATGAATAGTCGTGTGAATAACCTCATGTTGATTAAGGTTGGTTTTCATTGATGTCAACCCTTGAAGAAAGCCCCACAACACAAAGGTTTGGGTAATGGACCCAATATTGTTTGATGTAAAGATGACTCATTATTGTCTTGTCATGGTTTATAAGAAGTAAAGATGGATGAACTCCAAAGTGGTCCCCTTATGGTGAAATCCTTCATGGGAAGATGCTTTGCAGAGTAAGAGAACCCATGCTTAATTCTGGAATAATGAGATAAAGGATAATGAATTTGTTAGGGGCATGCTCTACAAGGTCACTCTCTAGAATAAGCCAAAATTCAACAAGGTATGTCATTTTTTTTATAACTCCTTTTCTGAGAGGTTCCAAGTAGTGAAACCTGGAGGAATTGCATAAAAAACATTGAAGAACATTGTGTATCAGTTTCATATCTTTAAACATTATATGTACAAAGTTATGATTATGTCAAGTTAGGGTTGTTGACTCATCCAAAACTAGGCATGTGAGACTAAAGAAATTTTGATGAAAATGATAGTCTCTTGTTATTGAAGTTAAGGAAGGTTTGAAGGAATGTGATCATATACACTAGGTCTACTATAGAGCTACAAATCAGATTTGGATGATGAAATTGATGAGGGCTTTTAGTTGAGGTACATGTTGAGTACATGGTTGAGACAAATAGTTGATGAGTTGGCACATACATGAGGTGTATAGTTGATGATGTTGGTACATATTGATGAGTCATAGTTTATGAGTAGTTGACACATGATTGGTACATACTTGGTACATGGTTGTATGCACTTGTTTATGGTACAGGTTGATTACAGGT
Source organism: Picea engelmannii (assembly GCA_009831015.1). NCBI lineage: Eukaryota > Viridiplantae > Streptophyta > Pinopsida > Pinales > Pinaceae > Picea > Picea engelmannii. Next base: position 180,850 of record ML823895.1, read on the forward strand.
TATTTGGTATAGGTTGGTGCATGGTTGATGCACTTGTTTATGGTACAAGTTGATTACAGGTTCAGGTATAGGTTGATGCATGGTTCAGATTTACTGGTACAGATTTACAATGGTATATCTCATAGTGATAGGTTGGCAATGGTTCCATCATTCTACTTCTACTTCAGGGTGGCAAGATGGGGAAAGGACAGGTGGTTGTAGCCAGCTTCCGATTGTAGCCGGAGAACACAGGGGGTTGTAGCCTCCTTCTGGTTGTAGCCAGAGAATTAGGGAGTTGGAGCTTCCCTTGGGTTATATACTGAGAAACTAGGGGGTTGGAGCCTCCTTTCAGTTTCAACTAGAAAACAAAGGAAGTTGGTGCTTCCAATGAATTTAATTCTTCAAGACATATAAGAAAAAACATTTTGTGGTTTTCTCCTGATTTGGGTTTACACATAAAACACTGGTGTACTGTGTATGTGTATGTTTGTTCATTTGTTCATTGCTTATTTACTCTGCAGTTATTGGATGATAATGTTTCATTGATATAACACTTGGATTATATGGTTAAAAATGATTAAATTGCTCTATTATTGATTCACCCCCCTCTGAATAATCCAACAATTGGTATCATAGAAGGTTCCTTCAGAAATTAGTTTAACCACTGAAAGGTAGATCATGGAGAGTACCAACTCATATAAAAATGGAATACCATAGTTTCATGGAAAAAAGTATGTTTTTTGGAGCATAAGGATGAGGACATATATACAGGCACATGGATTTCAATTTTGGCAATCAATTGTAGATGGATACACAGCACCAACAGTTCCACCAACAAATGACAAAGCAGTAAAAATCGGTGAGAATAATTCCAAAGCCACAAATGCACTTTTGAATGGTCTCAGTGATATGGTATTCACCAAAATGCACACTATAAATCCGCTAAAGATATTTGAGACAAGCTCCAAAATATTTATGAAGGAGATACAAAAGTCAAAGCAACAAAGCTTCAAACTTACAAAGGTCAGTTCAAACAACTAAAAATGAAGGAAGGTGAAGATATCACAACCTACTTCTTACGAGTCGATGAAACAATGAATGCAATCATAGGATTCAGAGAATAAATTGAAGAATCTGTAATTGTTCAAAAGATACTAAGATCTCTTCCTATGAGATTCAACCCTAAGATATCAACACTAGAATAAAGATCGGATCTAGACTCAATAAGCATGGACGAACTGCATGGAATATTCACAGCATATGAAATGAGAACTGAGCACAAAAATCCATATGTAAACAAAGTTGCCTTTAAGGCATCCAAAAGATCAAAGAGAAAGAAAAAGGAACAAGAAGAATATAGCAGTAGCAGTGACGCCTCAGAAGATGATGAAGAAGTGGCCAACTTCGTCAAAAGATTGAACAAGGGAACCAACAATAGGTATAGAGGTAACTCCCTTTAATTTTTTTTAATTGTGATGGTATTGGTCATTTTGTTAACAAATGTCCTCATAAGAAAAAGAGAAATGATGAAGGTTAATCAAAATGAAAACACACATATAAAGGAAAAATAACTACAAAGAAATTTTTCAAGAAAAGATTATACACCAAAGAAGACATCTCATCATTAGATGAAGATGAAGTTAGTGATAATGAGACAAAAAGAGTTTTATTCATGGCAGTAAAACACTCTGACAAAGAAGACTCCAAAGAAGAATATGAAGAAGCCGAAGAAGAATGTGAATAAGTTGAAGAAGTAATTGAAGAGGCAGAAGTTGACTATCGAGAAGAATTAATGTGTGCCATAGAAGTTATTAGAAGAGAAAAGAAGAAAAACAAGAAAATACAAGAAGAACTAGACAAGAAAAAGGACACTTGAGAACTAGAACAAATGATCACAAAATTGAAGGTTCAAATAGAAGAAGATAAAAGAATTGAAGAAACAATTAAAGAACAACTAGAAGAAAAGGACAAGATTATTGGAAACTTGGAAGCAGAGGTTGTCACACTAAGAAAGGATATTCAAAATAAAAATATGCAGAATAGCTCAAAAGTTCTGGATGACATTATCAACAGTAAAAAGTCTCATCTTGACAAGTCTGGACTTGGATACAATCAGACAGAAAAGAGATCAATCTCCAAAAAAATAGAGAAAGAAACAAATCCAAAGAGCTATGCAGAAAAAATCAAAGAGGATAAGAAGATATACAAGGAAGATTACAGGGACACTCCTCCACCAAGAAGATTCAGATTTCATAATCAACAACAAACAGATAGGCCTCAAGAAGAAGAAGGATTCATAAGAGCACCTCCTTCAGAAGATCTTCAACTCCTAGGTATCAAACTATATTTTTTGTTTTATGTTATGCATGTAATCATTTTGGACATAAAGTTGTGAATTGTAGAGCTAACAATAGGAAGAGTAACAACTTTGAGAGTTATACACAAAGGGATTATTCAAGGAGACCTAGTGACACACAAAGAAAAAGTTACAATAGGTTTGAATATTTGAGCACTGAAGTGGAATGTTACAAATGTAACAATTTTGGACACATGTCCAAGGATTGTAGAATGACAGTCCCTCCTAAAGAACCTCAACATAATAACAACAGTCACAGACAAGAACCTCAGAAAATGACATGGATAAGAAAGCAAGATCAGTATAACAATGAAGAATGCACAGTCTCTCTACAAGATAAGAAGAAGAAACATGGTTGGTATGTTGATAGTGGATGTTCAAAACACATGATAGGTGATAAAGACAAATTTCTTACATTACGAAAAGAAAAAAAATGGAACAGTCTCCTTCGGAAATGATAATTCATCCAAAATCATTGGAGAAGGCACAATTTGAATTGGGAACAATAATGAAAAGGCACAAAATGTTCTACTGGTAGAAGATATGAAACATAATCTTCTATGTGTGAGTCAAATGTGTGACCAAGGTCATAAACTTACTTTCGATTCAGAAAAGTGTGAGATAAGAAAATAAGTTTCAGGGAAATTGGTCAGTACAGCTGCAAGAACTTCAAACAACATATATGTGTTAAGTGAAATCGGAAATGAAAAGTGTTGTCTGAGAAATGAATATGAAAGTTGGCTATGACATATAAGAATGGGTCACATGCATTCTGATAAACTTGTCAAAGTCAGCAATAGAGAAGCAGTCAGATAAATGCCCCAGATCATGAAACCAACCAACACTTTATGCAAGCATTGTCAACAAGGAAAGAAAACAAAAACCAGGTTCAAGTCAAAGGAATATTCAACAACAAGACCACTAGAAATTGTGCACACTGATCTAGTTGGACCAACTACAACAAAGGGATAAAAAGGTGAAAAATACTTTATGTTCTTAGTTGATGATTATACAAGAATGACTACAGTTTTCTTTCTCAAGAACAAGTCGAAAGATTTTGAAAAATTCAAGATCTATAAGGAAATGGTTGAAAATGAGATGGATTTAAGAATCAAATGTTTGAGATATGATAATGGAGGAGAGTTCACTTCAAAGGAATTTATGGACTGCTGTAGCAGTCATGGAATAAAAAGACAATTCTTCATTTCTAGGACACCTCAACAGAATGGAGTTGTTGAAAGAAAGAACATGACAGTACAAGAAATGGATCGAACAATGCTAATGGATTCCAAATTGATAGATATATTTTGGACATAGGCAGTGCATACAAAAGTTCACATTCAAAATAGAGTAATGCTCAGAAACAACATTGATAAAACTCCCTACGAGCTATGGAAAGGAACACCTGTTGTTACACGTCAAATTTACTCAACTGGATAAGTGTCGCATATTCCTCTCAATTGTCGTAAGTGTTACATATTCCTTACAACTTTCGCAAGTGTCGCAAGTTGTTCATAAGTGTCGTAAACTTTGTTCAAGCATACCGCCTTGACGACGACACTACAGAGGCACTTAAAAAATCCCATACACTGGGTTTGGAGAAGGAGAACTGGTTAACTGAAGTTAAGGAACTCTTAACACCTGAAGAGAGCTTCTGATCAAAGGTTTTAGGGGTGAGTGCTCCCTTATATCAGCCTAGGAATCGCTGGCACTCCCTTATAAGGCTTCATGGAGTGTTATAACACTCCCCTACCCCCTCTGAAGGAGCGCTACCCACCTTTAGGGCACTGGCGCTCCCCTCAAGCCTCTCAGGGAGCGCTACAACGCTTTGATGCCCCTTTTGAAGGAGCGTTGTCTAATCTGAGGTAGTAGTTGGCCCCTTGAGGAGAATAAGGGGAGGATATTTCAAGATTAGGAGGTAGTTGCATTCGAATTCTTAGTTTCATCAGGAGATCCCTGATCTGAGGAGGAATTTCCCCAACTTGATCTAAAGATAACTCAAGAGGTAAAGATCCTCTTAACCTATATAAGCAGGCTCTATGATGGTGGAAAGGGGGAATAATTTCTAGCATGAAACCTATGATCTCATAGGAAACAAACAATCATCCCAAGGAGAGTGATAAGTGAATCTGTTGTTATCCAGGTTGTGGATATTTCATGCAAGGGTTAGACGAAGGGGACTTGACGAAGCTGTCACATTCGCATCTACGATTGTAAGTATTGTTGTCGTTATTCTCATTAATATGACACGCTTAGCCTGTTTCTTTCTAGTTTGTGTCTGATGTTACATGAACTTATCATTGATAGATATATTTGTTTTCAAGCTAATATCAATAGAGTAGGAAGTGGTCGTATCTTGTTTGTCTACAGGACTCAGCAAGCAGCAAAGGATTGGAGCTCAACTTGGAGCGTGCAGGGACAAACGTCGATAAAAAGGTACTTATGTTCTCCCTCCTTCTCATGTGTTAGTTTGTATATATTTGAAAGGAAGTGAGTGTCCATGTTAAGCATTTTATGTCTTAGAGTTAGGTTCAAGATCTTTGAGGCAATCTACCTATCTGCAGGGAGATTTTCCTACAACAAAAATTGGCGACTCCGCTGGGGAGATACCCTCAAATCAAAACTTCTTGTTTTGATTTCTCCTCATTGACCTAGTTGTACCCCTTGATTGTTTCATACCTAGTTCACTCCTCTTTTGATTGGTTTCATGAGCTGATTGGCTCCCTACCGCATCATACTCATCTTAATTGTCGAAATTGGATTGCAATTTTTTGAATTTTTTGACATTTCTGGGAGTTCTTGAACCTGACACCCCTGTCCCTATGTTAACAGAGCACTGACGCTCCCTAATATCTTTGCACAGAGTGCTATAATGCTCCTTGCCTTTGGAAACAGAGCGCCAACCCTCTTTTGGCCAATAAACCTTCCAGAATTTCTTTTTCTGGGTTTTTCCTATGTGTCTCTCCTGCTGGGTAACCTTGAGAGTCAATGCTTCTTCTCTTCCAGCCTTGACATCTGTCTTTTTGAAGAATTAACATCTTACTATTTGGATCTTGTAGCCTTCTTCACTATTTTTATTGAGTTTTTCTGTTGATTGGAGTCCGAAACCCATGCATTGTCTTTTTCTCTGTTTAACTAAGTAAAAACCCCCGTGAAGGTCATCAAAGGCCTACAGATCTCTTCATCTTGATTTTAGTCAAGATCATTGTTCTTCAACTTTTTATTTTTGGGTTTGAAGTTTGTTTCCTCTTTGATTTCTTCTTTTCTTTCTCTTTTCGTTTTGATTGCAACGAAAGGGTGTATTATTTGTATGAATTTTGCTTGTGCTAGTTTGATTTTCATTCATACAAGACGATAATTAGCAAGACGAGCATTGTGTTGAATTGATCATTATTCATATGAAAACAATAAAAAGAATTTTCATGATTGATTGTGCATGTTAGAAGGCATCTCAAAAGTTTATCATCACATCAGGATTTGATTGGAGAAAACTTGTATGAGGACACTCCTTATTAATTCTTGTTAGTGAAAAGAACTCTCTCTCTCTTCCTTAGATAGATGTTCATCGAAAATAAATGAATGCTTATCATATTTGATGCATTTTTGGGACTGATTCATAATTCCATTCGTTTCACTTCCATGCACCCATTTTGCATAAAGAACAGCCATAAAATCAACGCTAATTAAAAATTATTTGGAACTTTTTCTTTTCTAGGATCCTCCACCAACAATAGACTAGGATTAGTACTTTGGATTAGGCTATGAGCATAACTCTCCAAAGTTTCCAAAACAAACACTAGCATCCTGAGTTAGGGAGAGTCAAATCCAATCATCATATAAGTCTGCCTGGGATCCCCCTCTCACACAGGGGTTATGCACGAGGTCGCATTCGGGTGAGCTACGAGGACTAACCCTATGTGGTTTAACTGATTGTGGTGGTCAGATAATATTATGGGGATCGCTTCAAGGTAAATCCACAATTACTACATGGAAGCATTTTAGTTGATTTCAGGCTCGATAACCTGCCCATACGTTCGGATCAGACTGTCGATTGTTCCTGCCCAGGGGCTGACTGCGAATTTGTAACCTTAGTGGCCATAATATTTAGGGGCTTACACAAGGTGACAGTGACGGGAAGTCTCACTGTACCTGGAGAAGACATTGGTCAAACTCACTCGGGCTCCTTGGAGGGTAAATCCACAATTATTGTGTGGAAGCTTGCACCAAGGCATAAGTCTGTTAAGAAGGTCTCCATTGTAACTATTCCACCCTATCCCTACCCCTTTTGGACTTGAGCACGCGACGTTGGATTTCATCACCAACTAGTACGGTCATCAAAAGAAGGTCCTGTTTGCTTGGTTGTGATTCTTATATTTTTTAGCGTGTGTTGTCTCTTTTCGTTAGTTGGCCATAGATCTCTTTCACCAACTCTTTTTCGCCAACATCGACCCTCCATGCCATTCGCGGAGGCTACAGCGACTTCCTCCAGAAGATATGGAAGGAAACACCCCTTTAACCCCTCATTCTATAGAGCAATATCCTCAACAGAACAAGGTTCAAAACACTACAACTCCACAGGAAGAAGTTCCCACTCCTTTGGAGAATTTTCAGATTGTCTCAGAATATCTGGAAGCTTACCGCATTCCGGAGATATGAACGACGTATCCTCCAACTGAATTCCGCAGGAGAATTTTTCGTCGTCAACCTTTCTGACATTTTGATTGGGTCTCATCAACACCCTTTAGCCGATGACCCCTTTTGGACTGCAGACATTGTTCGAAGTCCACCATGCTTGGTGCGAGATATTTATGGAATAGGGGAAGGTGTCGATGAACCCATATCCTACACCGTACCCCTAAACCATTTTACTGGTACCACCACCTTTGCAGCCACACCACCCGTTGGTCCGAACATATCGTCTGTTGGTCCAAGGCCTACTCTTCCCCTCCAGACAGCCCATTCTACAATGGTCCCTAACATTCTGACTATTCCCGCCGGTAATGCGGTGGTCAACCAAGCTGCGATTGGCACACCCATAACACCAATACCTACACTTCCTTTTGGGTTTAGGGCACTAAATTCTTCCACTGCCACTACTACCCAAACTACTACTACTCAAGTTATACCTGGAAGTTTCATACCTATCCAACAACCCGGAGGGACCGGTCTTGGTGGTCCTAATCCGCTCGACGGTACCGGTTAGTCATTTATGTCTGGCTCTAAAATTGTGGGAACTCTACCTCAAGTCAGGGGGCACCCTCCCACCGGAGGACAAATTCCATTAGAGGGTCACCCTCATGCTGGGGGGCAACCTCAATCCAGAGTCTACCAATAACCACATGGAGAAAATGTGTCTGCCGCACCTAATCTGTGGAATGTCCCTTTTCAAGGAAACCCACAGTTCCAGACAGGACACAATCCTCAGACTCCGCAACAACCTCCTTATGGACAAGTGCCAAACCTAACCTACAATCGTCAAAACCCATCCGGTTATCCTCTTCTCATGCATGCTTCTCAAAACACCTAAAATCCTATGTACCTTGGTCAAAACCAACCTCACACAAGAGGGCCCACTAGTTACAATTATCCACATAACCCGGTGATTGGCCCCACTAGTGTCCCCATGCCACACCATCATTACCCACAGATTAACCAACAACTACCTTTTCTAGATACCCTGGACCTTCCAGACTTGTCTTGGTTAACGAATGATCCTATTTATCATTCTCTGGTTTGGCCAGCTATCCCAGCTAAACTCCCTTCCGACATCCCAAAATTCGATGGAAAGTCTGGAGAAGAACCAAACAACCACATGATGACTTTCCATTTGTGGTGCTCATCCAAATCCCTCATGGACGATTCTATTCATTTGCATCTTTTCCAACGAACACTTACGAGTTCCGCAGTGAAATGGTATATTGAATTACCACTCACATAGTTTCACAATTTCAACTCCCTCGCCATGTCCTTCCTCACACACTTCCAACTGCCCATTCGATACGAGACGGGTACTGAACTATTAACCTCCCTTCGTCAGACAACATCTGTACATATCTCTGATCATATTCATGAATGGATACGACGACGAAGGCTAATCAAAGCAGTCATTCCCGACCAATTGTTAGCGGAATGGTTCACTAAATCATTGTTACTCCAGATCGCTCGTGATGTTTCCATGGGTGGTGTGGTCACTGAGGAAGAAGCCATTGCCCGAGATCAGTATTTAGAATTAGTCTATTCACAATCTGGTACTCTATACGAGTTGATACCGAATGCTACCCGTGCCACTAACAATCCATCCAAACCATCATCTGCTTCCCACACAGATGGAGTTATTGGCTCCGTCAAAACCCAATCTGCTACCCAGTTGGCTGGAACAACTCAGTGACCCACTTCGATGGATGATCCCAGCTCGACTACACCCTCTTCCAGCCCCCCTCCAACTCAGGTCTCTGATGTGAATGCGGTCCAATCAACCCCTTAACAACCACTTGGGGGCAAGAAGAAAGCGAGAAACAAACCAAAGAAAATCAATAACAATGAACAACCCAAAACTCAACCACAAACCTCTGCTGCTGGAAAACAACCACAACGAAAACCAAAATTCCCATGTCTCATCTATGGTGATGATCACTACACCCGAGACTGTCCACATCGCGATGAAGTGGCCAAACTTTTCAAGGGAAATTCACAACCGGTTGTTCTCACTCAGTCTTTTCCACAGCAACAATATTTGGTTTCCCAAACCTCCATGCTGGGGGGCAGTTCCAACCAACCCCATGATGAGGCCTCGAAAAGTGCCCACATTTACATGTTTAATGGGGTCAATCTAACCACTCGCTCTGCGACATACAACACGCCAGTTAAAC